>JBBPBX010002747.1:9894-23708 GCA_038048925.1 Garcialebias charrua | reverse complement strand
CTCTTCTTTCCCCCTCTCCTGCACATCTTTCCTCCTCTCCCTCTCCTCCTGCTCTTCTTTCCCCCTCTCCTCCTCCTCTTTCCTCCTCCCCCTCTCCTCCTGCTCATCTTTCCTCCTCCCCCTCTCCTCCTGCTCGTCTTTCCGTCTCACCAGCTCCTCGTTCTCCCGTCCCGACGAGTCTCGTCTCGGGCCTTTCGCGCTCTCAGGTTTGAGCAGCTTGAAGGTTCCCAGAACCATCTCTGTCTTCTGGAGCTTGGGGAGGAAGATCTGGAGCCTCATGTGAGACTTGTGGACTTTGGCGTCGCCCGCAGGTCCTGCAGGCTCCGGGGTTTGGGGACTCTTGAGGTCCTTCGTCTCCGGCGGCTTCTTGTCGGAGAGCGACGAGTCCGGCGGGTTTTTTACGTCGCTGCTTTTCCGTCTCTTCGGCTTCACCGACCCTCTTTTGGGTTTTAGTCCAGGGGGGCTCAGCGGGGCCCCGGACTCGGTGCCCTGCGAGGACAACCAGCCGAGGGAGAAGAGCTTCTCCAGGTCCTTCTCTGAGGGATTGCCTGAAACAAAAGCCGGAGACATGCAGCTTCAGTACCAAGTCAAACAAACGTCTGCAGCGTCTTCCGACGTCTCGACTCACCGTTGAGCAGCTCGTGGTCCAGCAGCCGGACCTGGTGCTGAAAGATCTGCTCGTGGATTTTACACAGAGACCGCTTCATCTTCTCCCTCCGAGTCACCATGTAGGTCAGGTTACGGACCTGAGGGGACACACGAGACACTGCTTTGGTCTTTTCTGTTACGTTGAAGGACATCTCAGGTTTATGACATAAAACACTCGCAAACTTTTTTTGGTGTATTTTTTTTTTTTAGAACACAAAACAACGAACGTGAAGTTTCTGAGGTTCCTCCCATGTTGAGTCAGAAGTTTGACTTTGAGGGTGTCCAAAGACTTTGGACAACAAACTCAAACTGAAAGCCTGAAGCGTTTAAATTTATGCAGGTCTTCTCTATTGTCATCATACACAGCCTCCAATGAATTCACAACTAAATCTGTTCTTCTGAGGGTTTGAAGGTCGAAACTCAATGAAAAACCTCACAACTTCCTGTTGGTGACCACGACCGACTGCAGCTGGTCGTTTCTCTTTGCCAGCAGTTAAAGGGTTTGTTTGTATGATTGCTGAGGAACTTGGTGAAAATCTGCGAGGAGCTGGATTTAGATCCAGCACCGTCATTAAATATAAGTTATATAGACGTGTCTCCACTTTAGCATGGAAGAAGATCCAGAGTGTCCTCCTCAGATAGAAGGGAACTGGTTAGGGTGTTCAGGATCTAAGAGCTGCCATGAACTGGAACGTATGATAAAAAAGACCAGTTGACAGCCCCATAGACCAAGAGGACCAAGTTTCAAAAGACGCCTTAAGGTCTATGGACGAGCCAAATGTCTCCTGGAGCAAAGTTTGACCGTCAGACGAGACCGAGCAGTTTGGACACAAAGACAAAAGTCAAAGTGCCGTCAGGCATGGCGGTGATATCACCATGCTGTGGTACTAAACTGAATGGAATACTGTACAGCATTTCCCCTAGATAACTTGCCATGCCGGGGTGCTCGTCTCCATCCATCCATCCATTCATCAATCCATCCATCATCTTCTTGGGGTCTGGGGGCAACAGCTTGAGCAGGGAGGCCCAGACATCTCTTTCCACAGCCACCTCTTCCAGTTCTGGGAGGACACCAAGGCATTCCCAGGCCAACTCAGAGACGTAGTCTCTCCAGTGTGTCCTGGGTCTTCTCCAGGGTCTCCTCCAAGTTGGACATGCCTGAAGCACCTCCCTAAGGAAGCACCCAGAAGGCATCCTTACCAGATGTCTGAACCACCTCAACTGGCTCCTCTCGATGTGAAGGAGCAGTGGTTCTACTCCGAGTCTCTCCAGGATAACTGAACTTCTCACCCTATCTCTAAGGGAGAGTCCAGCTACCCTGCGGAGGAAACTCATTTCAACAGCCTGTATCCTCAATCTCATTCTTTCAGTCACTATCCAGAGCTCGAGACCATTGGTGAGGGTAGGAACGCAGACCGATCAGTAAACAGAGCGCTTAGTCTTCCAGTTCAGCTCCAGCTTCACCACAACGGACCGGTACAGAGTCCACAACTACTGCAGACGCTGCACCAATCCGTCTATCAATCTCACACTTCATTCTTCCCTCACTCGTGAACAAAACTCAGAGATACTTGAACTCCTTTCACTTGAAGCAGAACCTCACCTTCGATCTGGAGAGAGCAATCTACCATTTTCCTAAAAGGACCATGGCCTCAGATTTGGAGGTGCTGATTCTCATCCCAGCTGCTTCACACTCTGCTGCAAACTGCTTCAGTGAGAGCTGAAAATCACAACACAATGACGCCAACAGGACCACATCTGCAAAGAGCAGAGATGGAATCCTGAGGCCATCAAACCTGAATCCTTCCGCCTACTGGCTGCACCGAGAAATTCTGTCCATAAAAGTTATGAACAGAATCGGTGACAACGGGCAGCCCTGGCAGAGTCCAACTCCCATCCTGAAGGGGTCCAACTTACTGCCGGCAATGCAAACCAAGCTCTCGCACCGCTTGTATAGGGACCGAACAGCTCGTAGCAATGGGATCCCATACTCATAGAGCACCCCCCACAGTGTACCCTGAGGAACACGGTCAAATGTCTTCTCCAAGTCCACAAAACACATGTAGACAGGATGGGCAAACTCCCATGACCCCTCGAGGACAATAGTGAGGGTAAAGAGCTGATCCAGTGTTCCACAGCCATTACGGAATCCACATTGTTCCTCCTGGATCTAAGGTTCGACCAACAATCGGACTCGCTTCTCCAGTACCCCTGAATAGACCTTACCAGGGAGGCTGAGGAGAGTGATGCCCCTGTAATTGGAGCACACCCTTTGGTCCCCCTTTTTGAAGAGGGGAACCACCACCCCAGTCTGCAAATCCAGTGGCACTGCTCCTGATGTCCATGTGGCATTGCAAAGGTGTGTCAACAAAGACAGCCCCACAACATCCAGAACCTGAAGGAAATCAGGGTGAATCTCATCCACTCCCGGAGCCCTGCCGCCTCAGAGCTTTTTAACTACCTCGGCGACCTCAGCCACGGTTATGGACAGATCAACCCCAAAGTCCCTGAACTCAGATTCCTCCATGGAAGGTGGGATTGAGAAGGTCCAAGAAGTTTTCCTTCCACCTTCTGACGACATCACTGGTTGAGGTCAACAGCAGCCCATCTTCACTGAATACAGTGTTAGTAAAGTGATGCTTTCCCCTTCTCAGCCGTCTGATGGTTTGCCAGAATCTCCTCGGAGCCAACAGAGTCTCCATCCAAGGCCTCACTGAACTCTCCCACATCTGAACTTTTGCCTCAGCAACAACCAAAGCTGTGGACTGCTTGGCCCTCCGGTACTCCTCAGCTGCCTCTGGAGTCCCACTGGCCAACAAAGCTCAATAGGACTTCTTCTTCAGCTTGACAGCCTCCCTAACCCAAGATGTCCACCATCGAGTTTGAGGATGGCCACCGCGAGAAGCACCGATGCAGCTCCAGCTCAAGGAAGCTACCTCAACAACTGGCTCCGATCTGAATCTGAGTCGCGGAACATGGCCCACTCAAACTCAATATCCCCCACCTCAGCTGGGATGTGGTTAAAGCTCTCCCGGAGATGTGAGCTGAAGATCTCTGACGGATTATTCTGCCAGGCGTTCCGGGCAAACCCTCACTCCACATTTGGGGGTGTCCTGGTGCCCTTATGTTCAAAAATGGTGTTTGTGATGGACAAAGTATGACTAGCACAGAAGTCCAACAACAGAACATCACTCGGGTTCAGAGAGGCCATTCCTCCCAATCATGTCCCTCCAGGTCACACTGACATTACCTATGTGGGCATTGAAGCCCCCCAGCAGAATAAAGGAGTCCCCAGCTGGAGCACCTTCCAGCACCCCCGCCAAGGACTCTAAGAAGGCTGGATACTTTGAACTGTTGTTTGGCACGTAGGCACAAACAACAGTCAGAGCCTGTCCCCCACCCCAAGGAGCAGGGAAGCTACCTTCCCATCTAACGGAGAAAACTCCAACACACAGGCACCAAGTCAGGGGGCTAAGAGTAGACCCACACCAGCTCGGTGCCTCTCACCATGGGCAACTCCAGAGTGGAATAAGGTCCTTCTCAAGTTGATCGGTTCCAGAGCCCATGCTGTGCATCAAGGTGAGCTCAACTATATCTAGTCGGTACCTCTCAACCTCACGCACAAGCTCAGGCTCCTTCCCCACCAGGCTCCTTCCCCACGAGAGTTCCATGTCCCAAGAGCCAGCTTTGGTAAACCAGGGTCAGAGCGCCATGGCCCCCGCCTTCAGCCACGACCCATGGCGTCGTGCACCCAACTCATATGGCCGCTCCTGCAGATGGTGGGTCCACAGGACGGCAAACAGGCAGTTTTAGACTGCCTTAGCTTTTAAGCTAACATGCCTGTATTGCGCGCCTCTAGCGTAGCGCTACGTCAGTGCCGACGGGGGTGGGGGTGTTTGCACGTGCAGATTGGTTCGGTAAGCAGGGCGCTCGATTCTGTTGACAGGGTGGGGCTCCCTGCTTGTATATTGGTAGGGGAAACACTGGCATTAAAAAGCCAAGGACTACAGCTGGTTCAAGGGTCTGCAACCTACGGCTCTGGACCCACATGTGGGCCAAGAGTTCGGGTCTTAGGAGGTTAAAGGTTGCAGAACCCGGAGCTAGTTAGGTGAAACTTGGACACAGATGGGTCCAACAGGACAATGATCAGAACTGGTTTCTGACTTCAGGTGAACNTCGTAAATGAGCGACAGGACATGGTTTGAGCAACAGGAAGTGAGGTATTACATTTTCAGAATAAAATACTTTATTTATTTATTTCTTGTATTGCGTTTGTAGGCGTAGTCATAAATGATAGTTTGACAGCATTTTTGTACAAATAAATCCGTATAGAGCTAGGATTAGTCCGCCCGTGGTGATTTTATTTTGTAAATACGGAAGTTGTGCTCGTTCCTTTTCCTGTTGGTGCCTCCGCACAGCTCCGGCGTCCGGCAGAAATAGAAAAATTTCTAATTTTGACGGACTGCCGTCCGCTCTCCGCTGCTCGCCGCCGCCGTGCGGAGCCAGTGTAAATTCTGTCATTGATTATAATGGGTGCGTATTTGCTGCGGAGGTCGGACCGGAGCGGGGCGGAGCCGTAACGCGTGTAGTGTATTTTTGGCATAAGATTTATTCAGATTTTTCTGTCTCAGCTCCTCCCCGAGCTCCTCCGAGCCTCCGTCCGGGAGAAACCTACCCTCTCCAGGTCCTGGCGGAGGTGGGTGAAGAGCTGCAGGCGTCGCAGGAGCACCTCCTGCTCGCGGCGTGCCAGGCTCTCCTCCTCGTCCTTTTTGGGCACGAGGAGAGGCTGGTTGAAGCTGGCTTTGCGTTTCAGTTTCCAGTACTGGTAAAGGAAGTCCACCACCTCCAGGGAGAGCTTCAGGTGTTTGGCTACCTCCTCCACCTCCACAAACTGGTAGAACTCCTCCTCCATCTCCTGGAGCTTCATCTTGCGGAGGTTGACTCTCTCCTCCTGCTGCTGGTTGCTGAGCTCCTCCTGCTCGCCACCTGTCCACGGTTTCTTCTCTCTGGGACTTCCCCTCTCGGCTCCTGGGTCTTTGCCACTGGGCTCGGTTCCTTCGATCCCGGAGTGTTTGGGGCAAAACGACTTGAACTTCACCTCGTCGTCCTCCGTGAGCACCGTAATCATTTCCAGGCTGGCGTGGAGGCCACACGTCACGTGGAAAGCAGTTCGGCAGTTTTTCGCAGAGCACTGGAGACGGAAACACACACAAAAAAGTTTAAAATCCTAAACAAAATAAAAATAATTTATTCCCTCCATGGGTTTAGATCCACGGTACACGACTGTCAGAACAATTAAAATTTACGGAATCAAAGAGAAATTAGCATAAAAGAGCTAACGACTAGTTAGAAACCGATGTCAGAGAGGATTTCAAACGACTAACCACTAAATGATCACGGCAGCTCAGACAATTGCTTTATTTAGAAATTTTGATTTCTTTTTTTCATTCGTTAGGGTCTGAGTGCGTTAAGGAGTCCCGTTTGGCAACACAACATTATCAGATTGTTTTACAGCAAAACGTGTCAAAAAACTGACAGTTTAAACAGAAATAACCTTAAAGGGACGACAAGGGAACGAAAACACACAACAGGTTCCATTGTGTTGGTATACAGTACATGGAAACAAATTAAAAGCTCATCTGGAGCGTTCAGGTGTATACTAACACAACGTCAAGACGGAAAGACATCAGCAGTGACCTCAGAGAAGCAGCTACTGCTACCCTTCAATCTGGGAAGGGTCAAAGGTCATCTGGAATCCATCGTTCTACAGAGAACGGTTAGTCACAGGTGAAAAACATTTAAGATGGCTGACAATCTTCCAGGAGATTCACCCTGAAGGTCAGACAGTGCAGTCTAAAAAGAAATGAGCACCTCAGACTCTACAGGCCTTGGTTAGCAGGTTAACGGTCAAAGGTCATGAACTCTCCTCTCTAAAAACAACATGACAGCTCGACTTAGGTTTGGAAAGTTTCATCTGAAGGAACCACAAGACTTCTGGACCAGGACCAGAACCAGAGGGCAGATGTTTACCCAGAACGCACTGCAGCAAACAACACATCAGTGCCATTTTGCCCACTTGAGGTCAAACTGCACGCCTGCCGAACACAAAGGAGAGCCTTTATTGTGTGTGCGCAGTAGCCGAACCTGGATGCAGGCTCCTGTCTTCTCTTTGCACAGGCAGCAGATCAGGGCCCACCTGCTGCTGGGGATGTGGGACACGTTGGTGATGGGCTCCATTTTCTCTGGATTCCCGATGCTCACCTGGACAGCAGATTTGAGACACGACAGGTGGCGTTGGTCACACGTGAGCATTGTTTAGCCAAAAGGTGATTGAGCAGAAAGTCCAAACGAGCGGGACCGGTCTGTACCTCTGGGATCCACAAGGCGCAGCTGACGTGGACCCACTTGGTCCCGCTTCGCGTCGGCTTCATGGCTCCGCCATTCTTTGGACACAGCTGGCACTTTGGGAGGATGCCAAGCGCACAGATCCGGCACAGCCAGCTGCCTTTTGGGACTTTCTGGATGCCGTAACATGCCTAATACAAGACACAAAAATTAATTAGACTAAGCGTTTGAACAACAAACACTTAAAAACTTTAAAATGTTTAAATTTCAGTTTAGACCTAAAATAAAATAAAAATAAAAAACACAAACTTTTGGTAAAAACAGAAATCAAAACTAATCTGGTGTTTTGTTTTATTGTTTCCATCACTTGTTTACATACTGTACTTTTATTTTGAAAATGTATTTTTGCAACATTTAGCTCATATCCATTTAAATCTATCGGCCATCATTTAACTACTTCTGTGTTTTAGTTTGTTTTGCTATTTAAGCAATTATTGTGCTTCCTTTAGTTTTTTTTAGCTCTTTTGCTGCTCTTTCTAGAAAGCTTTTAGCTACTTTTAGCTTCCAACTATCTTTTGCTCTCCCCAACTATAATTTAGCTCATTTTAGCTTCTATCTAATCTTTTGCTCCTCCTAGACCTAATTTAGCTACTTTTAGCTAGTGTTGCAACATTAGCTACCATATGTTTTAGCTATTGTTTTGCTATTTAAACTTTCATTTAGCTACTTTTGGGTTTTAGCTCATATTTTGCTACTTTAACCTACCATTTAGTTCCTTTTAACTTTTGGCTATACTTTCGCTCCTTCCAGCTATCATTTACGGTAACTCCTCTTAACTTCTAGCTACTCTTTTGCTCCTCCTAGCCACAATTTTTTTTTTTTTTCCTAGCCACAATTAAGCTTTTAAGCTTCTAGCTATCTTTTGCTCTTCCTAGCCAACATTTAGCTCCTTTTCACTTCTAGCTAGTGTTTTGCTCCTCCTAGCCATCACTTAGCTCCTTTTAGCTTCTAGCTAGTGTTTTGCTCCACCTAGCCATCATTTAGCTCCTTTTCACTTCTAGCTAGTGTTTTGCTCCTCCTAGCCATCACTTAGCTCCTTTTAGCTTCTAGCTAGTGTTTTGCTCCACCTAGCCATCATTTAGCTCCTTTTAGCTTCTAGCTAGTGTTTTGCTCCACCTAGCTATCATTTAGCTCCTTTTCTCTTCTAGCTAGTGTTTTGCTCCTCCTAGCCATCACTTAGCTCCTTTTAGCTTCTAGCTAGTGTTTTGCTCCTCCTAGCCATCATTTAGCTCCTTTTCACTTCTAGCTAGTGTTTTGCTCCTCCTAGCCATCACTTAGCTCCTTTTAGCTTCTAGCTAGTGTTTTGCTCCACCTAGCCATCATTTAGCTCCTTTTCACTTCTAGCTAGTATTTTGCTCCTCCTAGCCATCACTTAGCTCCTTTTCACTTCTAGCTAGTGTTTTGCTCCTCTTAGCCATCACTTAGCTCCTTTTAGCTTCTAGCTAGTGTTTTGCTCCACCTAGCCATCATTTAGCTCCTTTTCACTTCTAGCTAGTGTTTTGCTCCTCTTAAGTAATCATTTAGCTCCTTTTCACTTCTAGCTAGTGTTTTGCTCCTCTTAGCCATCACTTAGCTCCTTTTAGCTTCTAGCTAGTGTTTTGCTCCTCCTAGCCATCATTTAGCTCCTTTTCACTTGTAGCTAGTGTTTTGCTCCTCTTAGCCATCACTTAGCTCCTTTTAGCTTCTAGCTAGTGTTTTGCTCCTCCTAGCCATCATTTAGCTCCTTTTCACTTCTAGCTAGTTTTGCTCCTCCTAGCCTTCATTTAGCTCCTTTTCACTTCTAGCTAGTGTTTTGCTCCACCTAGCCAACATTTAGCTCCTTTTCACTTCTAGCTAGTGTTTTGCTCCTCCTAGCCATCACTTAGCTCCTTTTAGCTTCTAGCTAGTGTTTTGCTCCACCTAGCCATCATTTAGCTCCTTTTCACTTCTAGCTAGTGTTTTGCTCCTCCTAGCCATCACTTAGCTCCTTTTAGCTTCTAGCTAGTGTTTTGCTCCACCTAGCCATCATTTAGCTCCTTTTAGCTTCTAGCTAGTGTTTTGCTCCACCTAGCTATCATTTAGCTCCTTTTCTCTTCTAGCTAGTGTTTTGCTCCTCTTAAGTAATCATTTAGCTCCTTTTCACTTCTAGCTAGTGTTTTGCTCCTCCTAGCCATCATTTAGCTCCTTTTCACTTCTAGCTAGTGTTTTGCTCCTCCTAGCCATCACTTAGCTCCTTTTAGCTTCTAGCTAGTGTTTTGCTCCACCTAGCCATCATTTAGCTCCTTTTCACTTCTAGCTAGTGTTTTGCTCCTCCTAGCCATCACTTAGCTCCTTTTAGCTTCTAGCTAGTGTTTTTCTCCACCTAGCCATCATTTAGCTCTTTTTAGCTTCTAGCTAGTGTTTTGCTCCACCTAGCCATCATTTAGCTCCTTTTCACTTCTAGCTAGTGTTTTGCTCCTCTTAAGTAATCATTTAGCTCCTTTTCACTTCTAGCTAGTGTTTTGCTCCTCTTAGCCATCACTTAGCTCCTTTTAGCTTCTAGCTAGTGTTTTGCTCCTCTTAGCCATCACTTAGCTCCTTTTAGCTTCTAGCTAGTGTTTTGCTCCTCCTAGCCATCATTTAGCTCCTTTTAGCTTCTAGCTAGTGTTTTGCTCCTCTTAGCCATCATTTAGCTCCTTTTAGCTTCTAGCTAGTGTTTTGCTCCTCTTAGCCATCACTTAGCTCCTTTTAGCTTCTAGCTAGTGTTTTGCTCCTCCTAGCCATCATTTAGCTCCTTTTCACTTGTAGCTAGTGTTTTGCTCCTCTTAGCCATCACTTAGCTCCTTTTAGCTTCTAGCTAGTGTTTTGCTCCTCCTAGCCATCATTTAGCTCCTTTTCACTTCTAGCTAGTTTTGCTCCTCCTAGCCTTCATTTAGCTCCTTTTCACTTCTAGCTAGTGTTTTGCTCCTCTTAGCCATCATTTAGCTCCTTTTCACTTCTAGCTAGTGTTTTGCTCTTCCTAGCCGTCATTTAGCTCATTTAAACTTCTAGCTAGTGTTTTGCTCCTCCTAGCCTTCATTTAGCTCCTTTTAGCTTCTAGCTTGTTTTTTGCTCCTCCTAGCCATCATTTAGCTCCTTTTAACTTCTAGCTAGTGTTTTGCTCCTCCTAGCCTTCATTTAGCTCCTTTTATCTTCTTTTAGCTTATACCATACCATACCATACCATATTTATTTATAAAGCACTTAAAAATACAGCAGCAGCCGTCCGAAGTGCTGTACAAGAATAAAAACAAGCACAGAACAATAAAAACAATCAATCTCAATCATTTAGCTCCTTTTAACTTCTAGCTAGTGTTTTGCTCCTCCTAGCCATCATTTAGCTCCTTTTCACTTCTAGCTAGTGTTTTGCTCTTCCTAGCCGTCATTTAGCTCCTTTAAACTTCTAGCTAGTGTTTTGCTCCTCCTAGCCATCATTTAGCTCCTTTTAGCTTCTAGCTAGTGTTTTGCTCCTCTTAGCCATCATTTAGCTCCTTTTAGCTTCTAGCTAGTGTTTTGCTCCTCTTAGCCATCACTTAGCTCCTTTTAGCTTCTAGCTAGTGTTTTGCTCCTCCTAGCCATCATTTAGCTCCTTTTCACTTGTAGCTAGTGTTTTGCTCCTCTTAGCCATCACTTAGCTCCTTTTAGCTTCTAGCTAGTGTTTTGCTCCTCCTAGCCATCATTTAGCTCCTTTTCACTTCTAGCTAGTTTTGCTCCTCCTAGCCTTCATTTAGCTCCTTTTCACTTCTAGCTAGTGTTTTGCTCCTCTTAGCCATCATTTAGCTCCTTTTCACTTCTAGCTAGTGTTTTGCTCTTCCTAGCCGTCATTTAGCTCATTTAAACTTCTAGCTAGTGTTTTGCTCCTCCTAGCCTTCATTTAGCTCCTTTTAGCTTCTAGCTTGTTTTTTGCTCCTCCTAGCCATCATTTAGCTCCTTTTAACTTCTAGCTAGTGTTTTGCTCCTCCTAGCCTTCATTTAGCTCCTTTTATCTTCTTTTAGCTTATACCATACCATACCATACCATATTTATTTATAAAGCACTTAAAAATACAGCAGCAGCCGTCCGAAGTGCTGTACAAGAATAAAAACAAGCACAAAACAATAAAAACAATCAATCTCAATCATTTAGCTCCTTTTAACTTCTAGCTAGTGTTTTGCTCCTCCTAGCCATCATTTAGCTCCTTTTCACTTCTAGCTAGTGTTTTGCTCTTCCTAGCCGTCATTTAGCTCCTTTAAACTTCTAGCTAGTGTTTTGCTCCACCTAGCCATCATTTAGCTCTTTTTAGTTTCTAGCTAGTATTTTGCTCCTCATAGCCATCAGTTAGCTCCTTTTAGCCTTTAGCTAGTGTTTTGCTCCTTCTAGCCATCATATAGCTCCTTTTAGCTGGTGTCCTGCTTCCTTTTCTCAGGTCTAGCGTTCTGACCTGATGGACGCAGATGTTGCACTTGTCACAGAACACCATCTCGTTGTTGTCCTCGCCATCCGGGGACAGACACACGTCACACACCACGTCCTCATCGTACTCGATGCCCAGCCCCTCTTCAGTCTCCACCGTGTGAGTCATGTTGTTGTGGCAACGGCGCTCGAACTCCTCCATCACCCGCTCCATGGTGAGTTCGTCCAGTGGCGGCATGGCTGCGGACAAGGAGAGACAGGATGTGATTTATCATTAGAGTTTTAAAAGTTAGGACTAGTTCATTATTAGAAAGCTTTGGCTACAAGAAGGCAAAGTTATTTTATTTATTTGTATTTATTCTTTATATTTTTTTAACTTGTTAAAAATTAACTTATTTTTACAGGCCAGGTCTTAAAAAACACAAAAGAGTTCTTCGGTTAAAACAAGACAATCAAGAAAAGCAGCTGAACAATGCTGAAGAAGCTAAAATTTAATTATTAAAGCCAAACTAGAACAGAAGTTAAACGTGGCTGAAGGGTAGCTAAAAAGTATAAGTGGCACAAATAATTTGCTAGATAATAGCTAAAAGCTGCAAAAACATAGCTAAGAGTAGTGAACTGCTACCTAGAAAAGCAGCAAAAATGTATAGAAGCTAGAAGTAGAAATTGGCTAACTAAAAAGCTTTTAGTATAAACTACCGTATATCGTATTTTTCGGCATTTAAGTTTGCATGCCCTGTGACTTATACGGCGGAGCAATGTATTTATGGATTTTTTCCCCCTATATTTTTAGACCAATTTTTGGCTGAGATATGACCTTTTCATTCATTGATTGAAAAAAATGGAGCAGTACCACTTTCAGCCGCTAGGGGCACTAAAGGGCCCTCTAGGCTTTTGACGAATACCGGCGTACCTGTATGTGTACGGATTTTTTAGAGCAAAAAAAGCCCTGCTTGTGATGGACAGCATGCGCGCGCACATCATGCTGCAACTTAAAGATAACATTTAAAGTGTTTAGCTCCATTCCTGCCATCATCCTGGGAGGCTTGACAAGTGCTGCAGCCTCTGGACATTTCTGTGAACCGGAGCTTCGAAGCAGCTCTGCGCCGCCTTTGGGAGGAGTGGATGGTGGACGGAGAGCAACAGCTTCACGGCTACAGGACGGATGCGCCACGCGACGTTCCAGCAGGTCCTCGGATGGATGGATAAAGTGCGGACCTCAGTCACTAAAGAATCCATCCAGTCGAGGTTCAGAAAGGCCGAGATGTTAGCTGGAGCTGACGCGGAGGAGGACTTCGACAGCCCCGGGGAGGAAGAGGAGGCAGCGCTGCATCACTTACCTCAGGAGTTGGCAGAACTCTTAACCAGCAACACAGAGGATGAAGAATTCAATGGGTTTGAATAAAAATAAATAAATAAATAGGTGTTTCTGTCATCATTATGGGCGGGTGGATGTGTAGTAATGTTAAAGCCGCTTTATTTCGTCTGCGTCATTTTGCCATGTTTTAACCGTCAAAGTGCATTTATTTAGAAAAGTTAAACTGAGTCACACCTTTGCTATAATTTTCAGCAAAATAACAATTATTTTTAAGTGTTAATCTTTTTAAAGTCCTTCCGTGCATGCTCCTGTGGCCGCCATTTGGCAGCCAATCCATATTTGACAAAACACCGGCCCACATTTCCGGGTCGTCAGCTGTGACGCATAACATACGCGACGCGTCAGCGGTGACGCATAATAGATGTGACTTATACAACGGTGCGGTTTATGGCGGAAAATATGGTACTATCAAACAGCCACAAATATAACATAGCTTGTTGAGAGTATAAAATAGCTAGCTAATAGCTAAAAGCAGCAAAAGTTAGCTAAACGTTTAAAGTATCAAAAGGCCTAAACTTGTAATGGGCTAAAAACAGCAGTAGCCAAAAGCTATCTAGAAACGTAAAGTAGTAAAAGGCTAGATTTAAGTTTTAAGTAGACTAGCTAAAACCTATTTATTTTTCATCTTGCTTGAAATATTAAAGTTAGCTGGAAGTTAAAAGCAACAACACCTCCTAAAAGTATAAAAAGTACTAAAAGGCCAGATCAAAGCTAGAAATGGCAGCTCAGAAGCTAATTGTTTAAAGTAGCAAATGGATAGTTAGAAGCTAAAAGTTTCAATGAGCTAGCCAAAAGCTCAAAGTATTATAATGCCAGATAAAAACTAACAGTAGCAGAACAATAGCCGTAAGTATTGAAATGCTAGCTAGAAGAAGAAAAGAAAGTTAATTCTCAATAGCTAGAAGCTATTAGCTATTAGCTATTAGCTTCTAGCTTAGCTAGAAGAAGTTTCCAAAGGCTAGCTATAGGCTAGAAGCAGCAAAGGGCTAGCTA
>JBBPBX010002746.1:0-87967 GCA_038048925.1 Garcialebias charrua | reverse complement strand
GTAAAAGGGTTTCAAACAGTTTTAAGCATTTGAAAATCCACTTGTAAAAAATAAACAACTTAATTATGAACATCTATATTCTAGCTAATAAAATTGGCCATACAATACTGTAAAAAAAAAAAACATTTTGTAGACCCATTTCAGTCTTTGCACCCACTCATTTTGTGTTCCTGTTTTTTCCCAGTTCACCCTTATCATTTTCTTGTCTATCAGAAAAAAATAATGTTTCTATATATATACTTCTCAACAGTGCCACCAGGAGAATTTATTATATACAGTATTATTAGCAACATTTTGGCAATTTCTTCCTTGACATTGTTTTAATCCCTGAATTACAGAGCAGTCCCGAAATATGAGTGGTCTCCTATTTTTCCACATTTTCTCTATCATAGTCCCACATTGGGTTCTTTCACAGGTATAACATACGGTGGCCCTGAGGTGCAAAACACATTAACAAATAGTGCAACACACTTTAACAAAGTCTGAAACACTTTAACAAAGTCTTAAACACTTTAACAAAGTCTTGAAACACTTTAACAAAGTCTTAAACACTTTAACAAAGTCTTGAAACACTTTAACAAAGTCTTGAAACATTTTAACAAAGTCATGAAACACTTTAACAAAGTCTTAAACACTTTAACAAAGTCTTAAACAATTTAACAAAGTCTTGAAACACTTTAACAAAGTCGTGAAACACTTTAACAAAGTCGTGAAACACTTTAACAAAGTCTTAAACACTTTAACAAAGTCTTAAACACTTTAACAAAGTCTTAAAACACTTTAACAAAGTCTTGAAACATTTTAACAAAGTCTTAAACACTTTAACAGTCTTAAACACTTTAACAAAGTCTTGAAACAAACTAACAAAGTCTGAAACACTTTAACAAACGAGGCGAAAAACTTTAACAAAGTCTTGAAACAAATTAACAAAGTCTGAAACACTTCAAAGTCTTGAAACAAATTAACAAAGTCTGAAACACTTTAACAGTCTTGAAACAAATTAACAAAGTCTTGAAACAAATTAACAAAGTCTTGAAACAAATTAACAAAGTCTTGAAACAAATTAACAAAGTCTGAAACACTTTAACAAAGTCTTGAAACAAATTAACAAAGTCTTGAAACAAATTAACAAAGTCTGAAACACTTTAACAAAGTCTTGAAACAAATTAACAAAGTCTGAAACACTTTAACAAAGTCTTGAAACAAATTAACAAAGTCTGAAACACTTTAACAAAGTCTTGAAACAAATTAACAAAGTCTTAAACACTTTAACAAAGTCTTAAACAAATTAACAAAGTCTTGAAACAAATTAACAAAGTCTGAAACACTTTAACAAAGTCTTGAAACAAATTAACAAAGTCTTGAAACAAATTAACAAAGTCTGAAACACTTTAACAAAGTCTTGAAACAAATTAACAAAGTCTTGAAACAAATTAACAAAGTCTGAAACACTTTAACAAAGTCTTGAAACAAATTAACAAAGTCTTGAAACAAATTAACAAAGTCTTGAAACAAATTAACAAAGGCTGAAACACTTTAACAAAGTCTTGAAACAAATTAACAAAGTCTTGAAACAAATTAACAAAGTCTTGAAACAAATTAACAAAGTCTGAAACAAATTAACAAAGTCTGAAACACTTTAACAAACGAGGCGAAAAACTTTAACAAAGTCTTGAAACAAATTAACAAAGTCTGAAACACTTTAACAAACGAGGCGAAAAACTTTAACAAAGTCTTGAAACAAATTAACAAAGTCTGAAACACTTTAACAAACGAGGCGAAAAACTTTAACAAAGTCTTGAAACAAATT
This sequence comes from Garcialebias charrua, assembly GCA_038048925.1. Taxonomy (NCBI): domain Eukaryota; kingdom Metazoa; phylum Chordata; class Actinopteri; order Cyprinodontiformes; family Rivulidae; genus Garcialebias; species Garcialebias charrua. The sequence goes on along the minus strand of JBBPBX010002746.1, from coordinate 86,157 downwards.
AACAAAGTCTGAAACACTTTAACAAACGAGGCGAAAAACTTTAACAAAGTCTTGAAACAAATTAACAAAGTCTGAAACACTTTAACAAAGTCTTGAAACAAATTAACAAAGTCTTGAAACACTTTAACAAAGTCTTGAAACAAATTAACAAAGTCTGAAACAAATTAACAAAGTCTTGAAACAAATCTGAAACGCTTTAACAAAGTCTTGAAACAAATTAACAAAGTCTGAAACACTTTAACAAAGTCTTGAAACAAATTAACAAAGTCTTGAAACAAATTAACAAAGTCTGAAACACTTTAACAAAGTCTTGAAACAAATTAACAAAGTCTTGAAACAAATTAACAAAGTCTGAAACACTTTAACAAAGTCTTGAAACAAATTAACAAAGTCTTGAAACAAATTAACAAAGTCTTGAAACAAATTAACAAAGTCTTGAAACAAATTAACAAAGGCTGAAACACTTTAACAAAGTCTTGAAACAAATTAACAAAGTCTTGAAACAAATGAACAAAGTCTTGAAACAAATGAACAAAGTCTGAAACAAATTAACAAAGTCTGAAACAAATTAACAAAGTCTGAAACACTTTAACAAACGAGGCGAAAAACTTTAACAAAGTCTTGAAACAAATTAACAAAGTCTGAAACACTTTAACAAACGAGGCGAAAAACTTTAACAAAGTCTTGAAACAAATTAACAAAGTCTTGAAACAAATGAACAAAGTCTTGAAACAAATTAACAAAGTCTGAAACAAATTAACAAAGTCTGAAACACTTTAACAAACGAGGCGAAAAACTTTAACAAAGTCTTGAAACAAATTAACAAAGTCTTGAAACAAATTAACAAAGTCTGAAACACTTTAACAAAGTCTTGAAACAAATTAACAAAGTCTTGAAACAAATTAACAAAGTCTTGAAACAAATTAACAAAGTCTTGAAACAAATTAACAAAGGCTGAAACACTTTAACAAAGTCTTGAAACAAATTAACAAAGTCTTGAAACAAATGAACAAAGTCTTGAAACAAATGAACAAAGTCTGAAACAAATTAACAAAGTCTGAAACAAATTAACAAAGTCTGAAACACTTTAACAAACGAGGCGAAAAACTTTAACAAAGTCTTGAAACAAATTAACAAAGTCTGAAACACTTTAACAAACGAGGCGAAAAACTTTAACAAAGTCTTGAAACAAATTAACAAAGTCTTGAAACAAATGAACAAAGTCTTGAAACAAATTAACAAAGTCTGAAACAAATTAACAAAGTCTGAAACACTTTAACAAACGAGGCGAAAAACTTTAACAAAGTCTTGAAACAAATTAACAAAGTCTTGAAACAAATTAACAAAGTCTGAAACACTTTAACAAAGTCTTGAAACAAATTAACAAAGTCTTGAAACAAATGAACAAAATCTTGAAACAAATGAACAAAGTCTTGAAACAAATTAACAAAGTCTGAAACAAATTAACAAAGTCTTGAAACAAATTAACAAAGGCTGAAACACTTTAACAAACGAGGCGAAAAACTTTAACAAAGTCCTGAAACAAATTAACAAAGTCTGAAACGCTTTGACAAAGTCTTGAAACAAATTACATGTAACAAAGTCTGAAACACTTCAAAGTCTTGAAACAAATTAACAAAGTCTGAAAAACTTTAACAAAGTCCTGAAACAAATTAACAAAGTCTGAAACAAATTAACAAAGTCTTGAAACAAATTAACAAAGTCTGAAAAACTTTAACAAAGTCCTGAAACAAATTAACAAAGTCTGAAACAAATTAACAAAGTCTTGAAACAAATTAACAAAGTCTTGAAACAAATTAACAAAGTCTGAAAAACTTTAACAAAGTCCTGAAACAAATTAACAAAGTCTGAAACAAATTAACAAAGTCTTGAAACAAATTAACAAAGTCTGAAAATCTTTAACAAAGTCCTGAAACAAATTAACAAAGTCTGAAACGCTTTAACAAAGTCTTGAAACAAATTAACAAAGTCTGAAACACTTTAACAAAGTCTTGAAACAAATTAACAAAGTCTGAAAAACTTTAAAGTGCGACTAAACCCAAAATTAACTTTTTTTAGCTGATAAACTCCCTAGAATGTGTTTAAAATGTTATCTAGCACTATGGCTGTGTTTATTCTCACATAATTGTGCATATCTGTGTAAATTGGCAATATTTGGCAATATTTGGTCTAAAAATGTGTTTACGGTAGTTCTATGGGTTGAACTGGTGGATTACACCTTAATTTTCTTATTTGTGCAAACGCTCATGTGTGACATGTCTGCTCATGTGTGATGTCACACAGGTGGTTCAAGCAGAGCCAATCCCCTGCAGAGATGAGAAGTGCATACCTTATATGGAAGTGCTGCATTTCACTCCTGACAAGCGGTTTTATTTTTCTTTTCATTTTCATTTTTTAGGCCTTTGGTTTTGGATGGAATGGGTGGAATGGATAAATACATCTACATGTTTATTCTTTGTTGTTGCTTGGTGTATGTTGTTGGCTAGAGGTTTAATTTGTCTTTAGGTTGTTGCAGGTGGAGGCGTGAACAAAAGCACAACTCTACCTCCACCCTCCTTGTCTCTCGACACGCCCATTTTCAGGGAGATTTTGGAAGGAGTTACCGTCTCAACCTGGGTTTAGTTTCACTTTAACAAAGTCTTAAACACTTTAACAAAGTCTGAAACACTTTAACAAAGTCTTGAAACAAATTAACAAAGTCTGAAAAACTTTAACAAAGTCTTGAAACAAATTAACAAAGTCTGAAAAACTTTAACAAATGAGAGAATCACACACGGAAAGGGATAGACCTTTTACCAGTTGACGTCATCACGCAAAGCTCGCCTGAAACGAGCGTTCTGATTGGACGGCAAAAAGCCGAAACTGGATGCAGGGGGGTTAGGAAGGAGCCGGGTAGCTTCGTAATGATAGAGAGTTGTAATTTAGAAGCTTGGTTTCTTAAAATAGTGAACAACCACTGGTCAAAATGCCTGAACATTGTGCCGTGGATACGAGAGGAGGAAACTGTATGCTTATATACATTGATGACAGGATTGCTTTTTTTTCTGTGACAGCATTTCACCAATGCTCCCAGCAAAACTGTGCGAATAACTTACAGAAACAGAGAAATGGCTGAAATGTTTTCAAAGATGCAGTGCTGTCAGACCTCAAATAATGTTAATAAAACATGTTTGTCTTGTGGAAACTATACTGTATATTTTTTCAACGCAGAAAGACTTCAAATGATTACAGCCCAACAGTGCTGTATGAACAGGTCTGTTCATTTTTACAGAGCTGCACGTTTTGACATTTTACTCACCTGTTCTTCAGTGGGGTTGAAGGAAGAATCTCCTTGCATGTCGCAGGTTGAAACAGGTTAAAACTTCAACACAGGCAGCGGACTGAGGAACAGCGAGGTCTCGTAGAACTAGCTAGCTGCTGCTTAGCAGCTGTCCAGTAGCATTCTGCTGCGGGAGGTTGTTCTCTGTTTTGTCTGTTTCCCATATCCAAGATGTAATGTAGGAACGTAATCCACGGAGCTTGGATCATTAATGTCCATGCCAGATAATAAATGCTGATTACACACGTTGATGCTTCGTGTCGGGGTGAAATCCTGCCGGTACCGGCGTAGCGCTTGAAGCCACATTTTCCTCCACATCTTCCTTTTTTTAGTCCTTTTACTCGACTTTCCTAGAGGGACGTTGTAAAACAAACAAGTCTCACCTTTTTTCTTTTACTCGTTTACGTTGCCTGGAACAATTATAAACACAATAAAAGTCTTATTTCCCCACCGCGACCGTTGGCAGTAATGACAACACTAGAGGCGCACCCCCCGACTTTGAGAAAATACTGGAAAAATGCGAGTGCGCATGCGCGATGACGTCAACTGGTAAAAGGTCTATTGTACATAGGCTGACCGGAAGTGATGACCCGGAAGTGATGACATTTCGACCCGAGATGGACCACATAATCGACATCGTGAGAGGCACAAGATGGCGCTCTAAACAGACGCAATTTGGGAGCTCTGATATTCAACCGACACATTTTCATAAATTAAAGGGAGCTGTTTGCTACAAGGAGACACTCCGCTGACAAGGTACCATTAATAAGTGTATAGGTACTGTAGAGTGACATGAAGGGTGCAGAAAGAAAAAAACACGAGTCCAGCCCAGAGCCATATAAAGTGAGAGTTGTGACACTTCCATAGCGTTCCGTTGTAAGAATGGAATGCGGAAGTCACGTGGGTCATGGAGGGGACGATTTGTTCCATGGCTCTGTTTAACAGTCTGACTCTGCCTGCAGTAGCGCTCCGTCGCCGCCAGAGGGCGCAGCTCCACAAGGTTTCCATAGCCGTTGTTTGGAACGAATGACCGACTGTCGGCAAGTTCAAAGAGTGTCAGAACTCTCTATATATATGGCTCTGGTCCAGCCAACTGCCAACTGCTAGCGTAGCTACCAAGCTAGCTGGTTCAACACACGGGAAGCTAGCTGGAAAGCTAACTGGAGCTAAAAGTTCGACCGCTGCCAGCATGCACGATTATATTGGGCCAGATATTGATGAGGGGATGGAAGCAGAGTTTCCACCCCTGCCCGTGACACCCTCCAAGCCCCCAGCAGAGAAACAAAGGAAGCTAAAAGATACCGAGACAACCGTCCTCTCAGAGTTGGCTGCGCTTTCCCGCCTCATAAACAACAGGTCGGACGCACTGGAAAAAATGGTCAGTAGCAACAAAGAGGCTATCAAGGACAATTCTAAACAAATAGAAGGTATCAAGGAATCGCTGGAGTTCATCTGTGCAGATTTAAAAGACGTGAAGAGCAAGGTGGAGCACTGTGAAAAGAATATTAATGACTGCCAGAAAATCTGCAATGTGCATGAGAGTCGTATTTCACAGCTGGAAGCTTATTCACATCGCTGGAACTTGAAGCTCCTCGGCCTGGAGGAAAAAGAAAATCAGGATGTAAGGAAAGTTGTCATCAAAATCTGCCAAGCCGTGCTCCCAGATATAAAGGAGGAATCTTCAAGTTCGATCGACGTTGTGCATCGCCTTGGACCGAAGAAAGCTGGCACACATTCCAGAGGCGTCATCATTCGCTTTGCCCTTCGCTCTTACCGTGATGCTGTTTGGCGTTCCGCTAAGCGTTCCACCTTCCTGCGAGACAACAAACTGAAATTTGCTGAAGATCTGTCTGCTGAGGATCGAGAAAGAAGGAGAAAGCTTTGGCCTGCAGTGGAAAAAGCAAGAAATGAAGATAAGAAGGCCTATTTTGTCGGCGGCCGTGCCTTCGTTGATGGAGCTGAAATTTTCCCTTAGCTGTGGACAAATAGTCTGATTTTCCTGCCAAATGAAGCACTGCACCCAGTGACTCCTGTTACTTGAAGTTGATTTTGACAAACTTTTTTCATGTTCATATGTTATTACAGGTTTGTATTTTTGGTACATATTTTTGATAACACTCCTATTTAGCATAAATTACTTATTGTAGTGTTCTTACTTAGTAAGGTTTAAAATTGATATTAATCTCAGGTTTCTCCCTAAAGTTATTTGGGTATTTTTTATCGGTTGGTTGTGAGCCTCCACTTGCTTTGTTAGTGTAAGAAAACTTTAATAGTTCCTGCTTATTTCTTGTTCTAACTCTTGTCTTTATTTATTTATTTATTTATTTTAATGTCCTTGTCTATTATTTCTTTAAATGCGAGAGGTCTTAGAAATCATTTAAAACGCAAAGCCTTATTTCTTTACTGTAAACAACAAAACACAGACTTTTGCTTTCTTCAAGAGTCACATTCCACTTCAGAAGATGCCAACTTCTGGAGATCGCAGTGGGGATCAGATGTCTGGATGTCCCACGGGTCAGAGCACTCAGCTGGTGTGTCTATTCTCAAAAATCGTTTTAATGGAAATGTTGTAATCTCAGAATGTGATAAAGAAGGTCACTATTTAATACTTGTGGTGGAAACAGCAAATCGTAGGTTAATCTTGGTTAATATCTATGGTTTTAATAACCGCCAGGAGAATTCTCTCTTTATAACCAAAATAGAAGACCGCTTATTACATTATTTATCTAAATATCCAAATTCTTATGTTATTTTTGGAGGAGACTTCAATATTGTCCCCAGCAATCTTAATGATAGGTGGCCCCCAAGACAAGATAGCAGCTCTCAGGATAATTATTTAAACCTTTTCACTGAAAGACATGGTCTAATTGACATCTGGAGAAAAACACATCCACTTCAAAAAGAATATACTTGGTCTAATAAATCTTTATCAAGCCAATCGAGGATTGACTATTGGCTCATCTCTAAAGAAATAAGTAACGGGGTAGCAAGCATTCTTCCTTCCCCTCTATCTGATCATAAAGCTATTCATCTCAGTATCCCTTTAACACTAGCCTCTAATCATTTTAAATCTTCCTACTGGAAGCTTAACAGCAGCATCCTCAGCCACAAAGAGGTTTGTTCTAAGTTGGAAAGCATTATTTCATATTTCTGGAACAAAGCCTCAAAGGAAAATGCTTTTGGTATTAACTGGGAATTGTTAAAATATGATATTTCAAAATTTCTCAGAAAATATAGTAGTGACTTGGCTAAAAAAAGAACTTCAGAAGAAACTGAAGTAGTTCAAAAAATCACTTTTCTGTCTTCAAAATCTGCTGATTCTCTGGATGTCAATGAAAAAGCTGAACTTGATGAGATGCAGATTAGGCTAGACGGGATTTATAAAAGGAAAGCTGAGGGAGCATATGTTAGATCACGCAGACAATGGCTTGAGAAAGGTGAGCAGAGCTCTGCATATTTTTTTAGACTGGAGAGACAACAGTCAAAAAATAACTCTGTGCGACAGTTAAGAATTGGTGGATCGGTTGTAGAGGACCCGAGAGAAATAGCTAAATTCTGCACAGATTTTTATAGCAACCTTTACACATCCAGATTCTGTCTGCAGTCAAACACAGATTTCTTTGACTCTCTCTCTGACAACAGAAAACTGGCAGAGGATGATGCAGATTTCTGTGATAGACCAATAAATTTAAATGAAGTCATCAGTGCTTTAGGCCGGTTAAAACTAAATAAATCACCAGGCTCAGACGGGCTTACGTCAGAATTCTACAGGAAGTTCTCTGTTAGTTTAGCTCCATTCTTATTAGAAGTTTTCACTGAGAGCATCCGTAAAGGACTGCTGCCTCCTACATTACGCCAGGGTGTGATCACCTTAGTTCCTAAACCACAGAAAGATCCTCTCCTCCTAGACAACTGGCGTCCAATCTCTTTATTAAACAACGATTACAAAGTTTTAGCTATAATCTTAGCCAATAGAATTAAATCTGTTATAGACCCTATTATTGACGAGTGTCAGTCTGGTTTTATGAAAAACCGCCATATCTCTAATAATATTAGGCTAATTTTAGATATTCTGGATTATTCTGAACTCCTACAGGACAACAGTTTAATTCTATTTTTGGACTTTCACAAAGCGTTTGACACCTTAGAGCATGAATTCATGCTTACTACACTTAAAAGGTTTGGTTTTGGTGATTTTTTCAATAGAAGTGTACAAACTCTGTATGCAGAAAGTAATAGCAGCATTAAACTTCCTTTTGGTACGTCTCCTAGGTTTAGTCTCCAGAGAGGCGTTCGACAGGGATGCCCACTATCTGTTTATCTTTTTCTGTTAGCAGCTGAGTTTCTAAATGCTCATGTCAGAAACAGCCCTATACAAGGAATCAATATTGCAGTAAAGTATTTTCATTAGCCAGCTGGCTGATGATACAGCTTTATTTTTAAAAGACGTGTCACAGGTCCCTCTAGCACAGGGGTCACCAACGTGGTGCCCGCGGGCACCCGGGTGCCCCCAAGGACCATTTGAGGTGCCCTCGGACCTGTTCTAAAAATAGCACAACTCACTAAGCTGCATTAAAATTTCATTTTATTCAGTTGTTGTTCTTTTTTTGTATTTATATATATTTTAAAATGTCTATCTTAAAACTATGTTCTTAAAAATATGTTTATTATACTTTTTTTTTCAATTTACACTTTGTTATTTCCGAAGAGTTTATCAAACTGGTGCCCTTTATGACTCCGTACCCACGAAGTAGCTCTCAGTTTCGAAAAGGTTGGTGACCCCTGAAGCAATTAGCACTGTTGAAAGTTTCACTAAGGCCTCTGGCCTGTCTCTTAATCTTAATAAGTGTGAACTGTTGTCAGTGAATAATTGCACACACTCCTCTATTTGTGGCATCCCTGTCAAAGATTCTGTAACATACCTGGGTATCAGTATACACTAAGAATAGTAAAAATAGAAGTATTGCTAACTTCACTCCTGTCCTTGAAAAGTCAAAAAAGGTTTTTAACAGTTGGCTACAGAGGGATCTGTCCCTGAGAGGTAGAGTCACTAAAGCAGAAGGGTTGTCCCGTCTGGCCTACACTGCCCAGTCTCTTCATGTTGATAAATCAGTTTGTAAATCTGCTGACAGAACGCTCTCCAACTTCTTATGGAAAAACAAAACACATTATTTGCGTAAATCTGTCGTCTTAAACAATGATAAGTCTGGTGGGCTAAACTTTATTGACTTTGACTCCTTTAATAACACCTTTAAAATAAAATGGATCAAAAATTATCTTAAAAACCCAAACTCTATCTGGAACTTCATTTCGCAGCATGTCTTTTCACATTTAGGCGGTTTAGAGTTTGTTCTCCTTTGTAATTACAGTATTCCAAAAATACCCACTAAGCTTTCCAACTTTCACCAACAGGTACTTTTAGCTTGGTCTCTTATCTATAAACATAATTTTTCTCCGCAGAGATGTTACATCTGGAACAACTCTAACATAATATTCAAAAACAGGTCATTATTTTATCAGAAATGGTTTAACTATGGTATTATTCAAGTTCATCAGCTATTTAATAACAAAGGTCTTCTTTATAGCTATGAAGAGTTCCTTACTCAGTACAAGGTTCCTGTCACCCCAAGAGAATATAGTGTTGTTTTTGATGCTATCCCATCTGGTTTGCTCATGTTGTTTAAAGATGTTGACTTCTCTTCTATCCAGTCTGTGAGTCCTGACCCTGAGCAGTCTGCTGTTGGTAAACTCTGCTTCTCAACTCACCAAAAAGGCGTCAATTCCAAAATCCGTTCTTTATTTCAAGAAAATCTGGTTTCATCCCCGTCATGTGTTTCCTATTGGAGCACCTCTGTGCAGAATCTTAATTGGAAAAAAGTTTGGTCTCTCCCACAAAAGTTTTTTCTCACTAATAAAGTCAAGGAAATTTCTTTTAAATTAATTCATAAATTTTATCCAACTAAACACTTTCTTCAGAAATACAAAGCTGATATTGATATTTCCTGTTCGTTCTGTAAACTTTATCCAGAAACATCTGTTCATCTTTTTTGGAAGTGTACATACTCACTGAAGTTTTGGAAAGACGTTGTTGCCCTAATATCCAATAATATCCAACCAGGTTTCCTTCTGTATTTTGAAAATGTTCTGTTTGGTATCCTAGATTTCAAGACGAAAGACTCCTCTCACATATTTATGATAAATTTGATCTTGTTTCTTGCTAAGTTTCACATACATAAAAGTAAAGTAATGCATAGGAAACCCTTTTTTGATCTCTTTGTAATGGATGTGAAACTGTATCTTGAATCAATCTCAGACTCAAATAACAAAAAGGCTATAAAAACAAGAAATATATGTAATGAACACAACTTAACTCTGTAACTCGCATCTATTTATCTCTATTTTTGTTTTATTTATTTTTTTGTGTTTTTTTTTCTTTTCTTTGTATATGTTCAATGTTCTTCTGTGTTTGTTTTAAATTGTTGTACTTGAAGTAAAGTTATAAATAAAGATTTGATGAAAAAAAAAAGAATATATATAATCGACATCGTCAGACGGCGGCCATCTTGGTACAGACAGAACGCCCACTCAACATGAATGTGAATGGTGCATTTACTATTAAAATAACCATAACTTGCTTAATTTTCAACAGATTTTAAAACGGTTTGGTTTGTTATAAATGTGAGAGATGTTGTTATAATATGGTATACTTAAGATGGACGTTCACATGAAAATAACGTTATGTAGACACTGTATTGCACTAGCAATATACACAATAAGATTATATTTACATCTATTTATAAATACATGTTTATTTCCAGTGAAATTAACTGACATATGTTACAATGCTAATAAATATTTAATACTATTTCATCATAAATTGTATTATTATTAGTGGTATGAAAATAATTTATGCCAATTTTTTCCCTACACATGCAAATATTATGTAATATTAAATACATTATTACACAAACCTTGGTCAATATGTCTAGTTTATTTTATTTAGATACGTGAAAGATTTAATAATAGGGAAATATAAATAAACAAACAAAAATAAACATCTGATAGTGTGACAAGACTATCTGAGGCAACAGTACTCAGACAAAAAATTTCAGAGATATATTTGCAGATACATTTTTTTTTCCGGTGTATTTGCAGTAAAACAATTTTTCATATGAAATAGTAAAGGTTAAAAATAATTGTAAACTAACTTTGTTACTAATTAACCTGGTTATGCTGATTCAAAGGAGACTGCATTTCTTCCATACTCACAAGTTGTCTTATTTGTGACTCATATGTGACTCAAGTCCAAGTCACGACTTTTAAGCTCACATCTCTTTTTTTTCATTCATTCATTCAACCTTTATTTAGTCAGGTAAATCTTATTGAGCCTCATGGCTCATTTACGAAAGCGACCTGCTAAAACTAAAGAACGATGAACAGCAATGGTAGAATTTCCTTAAACAATAAACAATAGAAAACAAAAGAGAAAAAAAAACAAAAGAGAGAAATACTTTTATTTTCTTTTATTTTTTTAAACAAAGTATCAAAAAACTAGCAAAACATTATGAGGTAGACGTATAATATCAAAGACAGGAACAAATCTGCATTGGTTTTTGCCAGGATTCATACAGATTCTGAAAACCATTTAGAGAAGTCAATGTCGAGAGCTTCAGATCTTTTTGTAAGATATTCGATGGCTGCGTCTCAATTCAGGGGCTGTGTCCTCATGAGGACCCAGCCTAGCTGGGCCGAGTAGGCCACGCACTCACAAGACCGGGTGGGCTGAGCGAAACTGCTGAAATGGGACGGTCTAGCCTTCCGGAGAGCCGGCATTGAAGTGGGTGGGGCGTTCTCTTGAAGTGGGTGGGAAGTTCTTGTGTGCGCGCTTTGTGTGTGTGGAAAGAGAAGGGACGCCGCTAAAATATATTAGTTAGCTGAATACATGTATATATATTAGTGTTTCTGAGTTTACTGTTTGTTAAGAACTGATTACAAATCAGCTTATAAGGGGCGATCTGTTAAAACCCAGAGTGGACCTCTGAAATGCAAGTTGTCCAGTAGCTCAGTTGGTAAATCAACCTGCGATTGGTGCAGAGATACTTTTCTCGAAGCTGGTTCGAATCTCACTCGGTACGGTTAAAACTTATTTTACGTTTGTCTTTTATTGGATAAAAAAATGAGGACTGAGATTAAAAGGAAGGAGTTTGTGAAACTCCTTCTTTTTTTTTATCCAATAAAAGACAAACGTAAAATAAGTTTTAACCGTACCGAGTGAGATTCGAACCAGCTTCGAGAAAAGTATCTCTGCACCAATCGCAGGTTGATTTACCAACTGAGCTACTGGACAACTTGCATTTTGTAGGTCCACTCTGGGTTTTAAAAGATTGCCCCTCAGAAAATCCTTGCTACGCACGTGTAAAATAATCTGATTTGTAATCAGTTCTTCAAAAACAGTAAACTCAGAAACACTAATATACTGTATATTCAGCTAACACATTTTTTTTTGTCGTTTCTGTAGTTAAATTTTAATGAGATATATTCGAGCTGAGGTTGTTTGAGATGACTAAATAAAGGTTGAATGAATATTCGCGCTGAGGTTGTTGTTAAAACGAGCTGATGACTCAACAACACGCAGCAGCCCCGACCCTGCACGCAGAAAGTCCCCCCCCCGCGAAATCTCTGCTGGCGCTATGAATTCTGGGATAGCCTCCGTCTTGAAGGTTCCACGGATGCATCCTTCGATTTCGGCAGGAAGTAGGCCGCATTCCTCGGCCGCATGAGGAGGAGTCTTCGAATTGGGACAGTCCTCCGCGCGGGGCAATGACGTATGCGGCCGACAAATGCGCACTCATGAGGATGCAGCCCCTGAATTGAGACACAGCCGATGAAGCAGGAGCGGAGTAGGAGAAGGCCCTTTTTCCAAGTTCAGTCCTCACTGATGGAACACTGCAGGTAATCATGTCCTGAGAGCGCACACTGTAGCTGCACTCACGCAAAGACATGTAGGAGGAGATGTATGAGGGCAGCAAACCAAGAAGTGATTTAAAGATGAAAGTGTACCAGTGGAAGAGTCTGCGTGAGGTTAATGATGTCCAGTTAACCAGTGAATACAGGGTGCAGTGGTGGGTATGATAATCACAGCCAGTTATGAATCTTAGTGCACCATGATAGACAACATCCAACATCCGCAGGGTGCTTGTAGGAGCATTCATGTAGAGAATGTCACCATAATCAATGGAGGGAAGGAAAGTCACAGATACAAGGCGTTTCCTAACATTCAGTGTTAGGCATGATCTGTTTCTGAAAAAGAAACCCAGTTTAACTTTCAATTTCTTCACTAGGTTTTCCACGTGGAGTTTAAAAGAGAGATGTGAATCGACCAGTATACCCAGATATTTATAGGAATCAACAAACTCAATAGGGACACCATTTGAGGATAAAATCAGAGGAAGATCTGCTGGAACCGCCTTCCTACTTGAAAAAAACATCCCTTTTGTTTTATCAGCATTTAGGACAAGTTTGAGACGGAACAAATCTGACTGGATGATGTCAAAAGCGGATTGCAGTAACTGGAAAGCCTTAGCTACTGTTTTAGCTCGGCAGTAAACAACTGTATCATCAGCATAGAAATGTAAGGATGCATCAGGGATGCAGTGACCTACATTAGCTATGTAGATTGTAAAGAGGGTTGGTCCTAAAACTGAGCCTTGTGGTACACCATTTTTAACTGTTAAATAGCTGGAAGAAGTACCGTTATGTTGAACACATTGCCTCCGATTGGAAAGATAGTTAGAAAACCAACCGATGGTGTGATCAGAGAAACCGATTTCTGAGAGCTTATGACACAGGATGTTATGATCCACAGTGTCAAAAGCTTTAGACAGGTCTAAGAAAAGTGCAGCACAATAGTCCTTAGCATCCAATGCTTCAACAACATCATTCAGAACCTTCAGAGAAGCAGTTGTTGTGCTGTGTTTTTTCCTGAAACCAGATTGATGAAGAGGTAAGATGTTAAATGAGTCCAGATAATTTTTGATCTGAGAGTTTATCAGTTTTTCTAGAACCTTGGCTAAGATGCAGAGTTTAGAGATCGGTCGATAATTGTTCAGTGAGGTGGGGTCACCTCCCTTCAGCAAAGGAAGAACAAAGGCTGTTTTCCAAGCATCCGGAATGGTGTTTTGGCTTATGGACAGATTAAAGATGTGGGTCACAGGGACTGTGATGATATGAGCAGCCAGCCTTAAGAAATAAGGTGGAAGTTCATCTGGACCTGCAGATTTTTTAGGATCAAGATCATTTAACAGTTTATTTACCTCACTGACTGAGAACGGAGAAAAAGAGAAGGTGTGATTAACAGATGGTTGACTTGTAGGAGGGATTTGATTTGTAGAAGTTTGATTATTAGATGAAGTGGCTGATTTTCCATTTGTAACTGTGTCAAATAATGAACTAGAAGCAACAAAATGTTTATTGAAACAGTTCAGGATCTCGTGCTTATTTGACACAGGAACAGAGTCAACAAGAAATTGTGATGGGAGGTCAGATGATTGGGGGGTGCCTGAGAGAGATTTGATGGTTTTCCAGAATTTTTTAGGATCGTTTAGATTTTTGGAGGTCTGAGATAAGAAGTAGTTACGTTTTGCGGCTTTGATGGCAGTTGTGCATTTATTCCTTAGCTGCCGAAATTTCAACCAATCAGTGTCTGAGTGTGATTTCCTTGCTGCGGCCCAAAGATGATCTCTCCTGTGCAGGAGATCAGCTAGTTCAGGAGTAAACCAGGGGCTGTCACGGCCCTTTATCCTGAACTGCCGGAGCTAATGCCCTTTAAAAAGGACTGCCTTGGTGAGCTTCTGTCTCATGTTGCCACTCTGTAAACGCAAATTATTGATTTTTGCCAAGTGATGTAGCCTTAGCTTGAAAAACAATGACACAACTAAAGAGAGCAGCATATGGTGGTGACTGTCAATGCCATATTGTGTGTCACTGTTGTGCTCCCCAAGCAAAAACACATCCTCTGTACCTATCCTCTTCCGCACAATGTAGAGGACCTCTAGTTGTTTGATGGGCTGTGATCGTATGCAATCTGCAGATGCCTGACGAATGACCCACTCTGCTGCCCTAACTACCCTCACTGTGCCTTCAGAAGGAATCATCAGCCCCCCTTTGTTTCTCAGAGTCAGCAGGTGGTAGCTCTTGTCTTCACTGGCAGTTGCAGCGTCTGTCACCAGGCTGGCACGGCAGACATCACAGGACAACTTTCTCAATGCCCGTCGCACAACAAAACCTTGAAATAGAGTTAGACAAATGAACAATATTAATAATAAACATAGTAAAATTAAGGTTACATTTCCTTTTTAGGACTATCATCTCATTATTTGACCATCATTTCAGCTTTTGAATATTATATGCTGAATGTTAGCACTACAGGTAATAGGTCAAATCTAGTATAAGTCAACCTCTACCTGAAATGTACACAAGTGTGTTTTCCACAAGACCATCGAAGCGGCTGGGAAGGTAGCTGTGGTCATGTATAAGAGCAGGAATGTCAGCAAACGGTGATGGAAGATCTTCTTCTTCTACAGAGGACATATCTACAGCTGACAGGTTTGTTGATGTGTCAATGTGGTAGAACTGGTCAGCAGAGGACATTGGTTCAACTGGTAGGGACTCTGTCTCATCCTGTGCGGTCACATTGCCTTTTATGCTTGGTTTAACACCACACCGGGCCATCAGCTTTCTGAAAATGTTCTTGAACTGGCTGGCACTAGGGTTGTTATTCCATCCACCTTAAAATAGACACAAGATATATAACAGTATATTACATATTCACCGATTTTTCAAACAAATAAACAAACCAAATGTATTTTCCTAAAAAAAAAGAAAACATGGATCAACAAATTGAAAACAATACAGTTGCTGACAGTTCCGGTCACTTAGTGTTGTGTTAAAAAATAATTATGAATTGTACCAGATGCTCTGATGGAGTTAAAGAGAAGCTCCAAGTGGTCCTGGCTGAACCTGTAGGTCAGGATATATCGCTGCTCATCAAGCAGCACAGGAACCATTGACATCAATGTGTCAATATTGATGATAAATCCCAGGATAGAGAGGAATCTTAATCAAATAAAGCAAATATTGTATAATTACAAACAGGTCCCAAGAAAGAATGAGTTTAGGATCTTAACATTTACTTTTGGGGGTGGCGGTGACTAAACACAAGAGCAGGAACAGAGACATATTTTAATACAGCAAATATATTGTAGCAAGACACCCTGATTAGATAAGAAGTACCATCACCAGAAAAGAGCATCTTATGAACGCGATGCAGACAGAAAAGAGCATATTATGAACTCCATGCAGAGAGGTGAGAACAACTGAGGAGATAGCATTAGAGATGCACTAAAACCAGTAAAGTGTAGCTGTTGGTAATAGTTACTTTACTTTGGATCATTACTTATAACTACGGTAGTTTTATACAACTACTGTAATGAAGAATAAAATAAACCCCTATGCCAATACCCATTAACAATAACATGGTTGTAGTGCATCACTAATATAAAAATCAATATTTTAAGAAACCTCTTTGTTCGATAAAGGGGTGTGCCATCTTCCAGCTTCAATGAGAGCAAGTAACCCCTGGCTTTTGACAAGAACTCCTCGGTGCTTGTCCAATTCCTATGACCAAGGGGGGCTTTGAACCCTTTGGCTCTGGGATTGCGACTGTTCAAGATGTCAAACAGCGTGTCCATTATCTACACACAAATATCTAAATTAACAGGAAGCACTGAAATCATCATCATGACTGGGTATTTCATTCCTCTTCATTTTCTCTGTGGCTGTGCTTTTTAAAATTACATTGCTGAACTTCTTTAAACTTGTAAATCAGATATGTAGAAGAAGTGAAGGGTGCTTCGGAGGTAGGTATTTATCAAAGTACTTGCATATTCTTGAATTTGAGGATGGCCATAATTATTTAATAGTTCTTGACGCTCAAATTTTAATGTGTCTGTGTTAATGATTTTTATAACAAAAAGCACATATACAGAAATATCTGCAGTTCGATGTGATTATTCAAAACTGGTAAATTGACATGATTGTGAAAACTTTAAGTAAAACCATTGACATGATAAAATGGGGATGGCACCAGGATTAAAGGGATAAAAGCAATTAATTACTCAAATGTTAAGAATATTGAAATAACTTTGGTCAATGATGCAAATCCCTTACTGTATTACCTCAAGAAATTCTGAAGTAGCTTCACATTCCGTGAACTCTGCATAGCCCATGTCCCGCAAGGCACGTAGCGCCACTGCCACCGAGTTGCTCAAAGTCTGAGCAGCCAGGGAGACCTTGATTGAATTCAGATAAAGAGCATATTATCACTATAAGATACAGACATCATCCACAAGGATAAAAATACAAAAACCTCTAGACCCCATTTCTATTGCAGCCCTCTACACATAAAATCATCATACAAACATACCTTCATCTTCTGATTAGCAAAGTTCACATGCTTATCTGTGACTCTGTTGGCTGCATGTAGTCCACTTTTTTTTTGGACATGGTTCAGGTCAACTATGTTCCTCCAGTTGATACTGCCAGTGATACTTGTAATTGGGCTGTATGCCTGTAGATTCAGAATATTTTTTGTCATTGCACATATCAAATTTAAGGAAACATATTCTCCACAACTACCCATATACAATCAGCATGTATAAATAGCAGAATACAGTAAACCAAAGCAAATAGACATTAATCAGCATGTACCTGCAACATATTGCGTGTCAGCTTCAGCATGTGGCAAGCGTCCATCATAACAAAAACATTTCCTTGGGTTACTGGATGTGGGAAATGGGTCTTCAAGGGCTCATGGGGGTTTGCCTTTAGATTGCAGCCAAGCTGCATGCACATACTGACATTGGATGCATGACCATCCATTGTCAGGCACACCACTCTTATCTGACGATGATGAAGCTCTTCTAATGCATGCTCTACCAACACTTTCTGTGTCTCTGGTGTTAGGGACTTGGTCAGATAATATGCAATCGGAGCTTTCCAATAACCTTGAAGCCCAACCACCATGAACACCAGAGCCTCAGAGGCAATGTCAGCTTCATTTATCCGATCTCCCATGTCCACAAATCCAGACATTGTTTGTGTCTGAGGATCATATTGAACATGCTTTTTGATGGCCATGGCATCCAGCATCAAAGAGACACATCCGTATTTGGCCTCATCTGCTTTGCGACGTTGCTCCAGCATGTCCAACATCATTTTATTTAGACCAGGTTTGGCATCAACAGAGCTCAGCCACCTTAGTAAAATTAAAAAGTAAAAATTTAACCATATACAGTAATCATTTAAACACTAAGCATCCCTACTGAGAACACTGGGCATCCCAAAAATAGATACTATTACACTAAAAAGATAAAAATGTAAGCCTTTTTCAGCAAGTTCAACAATTCATGGTAACACAATATGTAACGCTTAAGTTTTTCCAAGTGATTTAGTTTACAGTCAGACATAATGAAGAATACCTTTGCAATGATCTGGGATGTGGGAGGCAAATATGCAGAGTGTCTCTCAGATAGTGATATGCCTTTGGCCCATGCAAATGGAGCGTAAGGGCAAACTCTCTCTGGGCCTTGGTGTACTTGCTGCCCTGCCTCGACAACAGTTGAACTGGAAGATCTGAAAAACAGTTAAGAGTGATTTAGTGGGTGTCATTTCACCAAAGAACATAAAATACCCTATATACTATGTATTCAATGTAATATTTTTAATTTACCCGAGTAGCATTCAAGCTTGTCTTTTAGCTCTTCATTGATGAGATTTTTCTCCTTCAGTTCCTCTAGAAGAGACAGCATGCTTTTCTTGGCCCTCCTTTCTCTTGCCAAGGCATTCGATTTCTCCCTCTGCAATTTCCTCACTCTAGCTGAGGCTTCATTAAGTTTGGCATATATAGCCTTGGGGCAAGGAGGCAGTGAATACGGGTGGTCAGTGGCCTGCCGCTTGCAGCACTTTCGCCTCTTTGCAGTGGCTTCCAGTTGCTTTGCAAAAATATACAAATATATAAATAATATTAATGTGGAATTTAACAGTTTAAAAAAAAATAATTATTCACTTATCAATTGTGTGAATCAATTAATACTCACAACATCAGACTGAGCTTTATCCTGAGACAGGTCCATTGCCAGGTTGTCTTCTATTCTTCTAGAGGTGTTTGAGCCTCTTGTTTTTACAAGCTAAAATAAACAAAAGTAGAGTGTCTAAAATGTGCTATGTCAAGAACAACACAGTGGGCCTCATGCACGAACATGTTCGTATTTTTATCCTAAATTTCTCCTACTTTTGTTCGTACGAAGCGTTCGTACGAACATGCCACGTCAGATCCAACAAACTCTTCTATCCTCAGAAAAAGTGTGTAAATGAGTTGCGTACGTTGATGAATTCCACCTGTTCTAAACACCTGCGCGTGCACGCGGAGAGGTCATTTACATAATTCCCACCCCTCAAAACGCCATATAAGGCTACGTTTCCTGCCTCAGAGGCAAAACGTGTTCGTTCATAAAATGACAGCGAAAAGTAAAAAGAAGAACTCTACCGGTGCGGAGATTGAAGTTCTGCTCTCTGAGGTCAAGAAAAGAAAATCTGTCCTTATTAGCAGCGTCACTCATGGGAGTAAATGACCAGCTAAAGCCAAAGAATGTTTGTTTATAATAAATGTGGACCTTAAAATATGCATGCGTCCTGGTGGCTCACTGGATAAAGCATTGCACCGTTAGCTGCTCCTAACCTTATTGTGGGTTCGATTCCCACAAGGTATGACTTTTTTTTTTCCTTCTTTCTTTAGATTATTTATTCATTCCAGATTAAAAAGACTTTATGCTCCATTTCTTGTTGTATTGTAAATAGTTTTCTTGTGTTTTTTAAATCTGGAATGAATTAAAAGGAGAAAAAAAAACGTTGTCCCATGTGGGACTCGAACCCATAAGGTTCGGCACTGCGACGCAACGCTTTACGGATTGAGCTATTTGACAGCTATGACTGCAACAGGAGGAGGTCAATGTAAAGTCTGCGTTACCGAAGTCTGCGTTACCGAGACAAATTAAACTTAAATTAATTCATAATTTAAGTTGGTTTCAGTTTGAGATCTTCATATTGATATTGTAGTGTTAGAAAACGGCATTGATAACAAATTGATTTTAATTTAAATACTTTAATCCGTTAGTCATTATTACATTTAAAATTATAATTCGACTTCAAACAGAACCTATTGTCAAGAACAATTGTGGTGCGTGACTTTTTTAAACTCTAAATATTTTCTAAATAACGAAATATGAAGTTATTAGTGGAGAAATTCCGTCTGGATGACAGCAGACTGACGCTCCTAAAATATACGACAGGTCCGGACCACTCGTAAATTTTGTTCGTATCTGAAAAAAATCGTAGGATACGAAAACATTGTTGAATGCCACAAATGCTCCTAAATCACTCGTACGCACAGTTTAAGAACAAATCTGTGCGTACGAACGGTTCGTGCATGAGGGCCATTGTTTATTGCTAAATTTGCAGAAAGAAATACTAAACTGTGACATTTAACCACATATTTATATATAGTTTATAGACATATCAATCTTATACAACTTGAATTCTTGTAGGTCAATGGTACATACCCTTTGAAGATGAGATGGAAAATTGAAAAGTGTTGGAACAACACCATCTTTTAATCTGACAGTCTGCCCTGTCCGATCAAAGTCCTCAGACCTGAAGTGATCACTGCAGAGCAGTGTCCTGTCCAGGGCAACAAAACCCTCTCTTCTCAGGGCAACTTCCCACTGCCGCCTCCTCTCTCTGGTTTTGGGAAACCTTAAAAACATGAAGAAGCTGGTCATTATTTTCCACACTTCCTTTCTTTACCTTTGAATTATAGTAATGACAAGTATACACATATCATACTTTTGGTGTGCTTGCATTTACTTTTGGTACAATAAAACAGCTATTAAAAATGGTGTCCAAAAGAAACACTGAATCATAATTTATATAAAGATACTTTTACAAGCTGTTGTGGTGTTGCTAATATGTAAGAGTAGTAGAATCAGACCACTGCAGACGTAGCTCCGTTACCAACACCATGCTTTATTCAACACTTCTCTACTTCTTCTTCTCTCCTCTACACATCCTGTTCTCTCCCTACTCAGAGGTCCCCTTGCTGTCAGTCTTATGCAATTGCAGGACACAACATTTTCCCTTTTCCTGAAACAATTACTTACATGTAATTTTGTACAGTATACTTGACAGCAGAAAATCAAAGTAATCAAATTACAGGTAGTCCCCGACTTACGAGCGAGTTCCGTCCCTAGGGGGCGCTCGTATGTCAAAAATTCGTAAGTAGGATCACATAGTAAAAAAAAACAACTGTATTTTATTAAAATATACAGTATATACAGTATTTTTATTGTTTTTATTTATAAATAGATAAATGTACAGTACTGCACAGTCACCAAGCACTTAGCCTATCCTAACACTGTTTTTAAACATGAAGGAATCAGTTGAATTGTCTCCCTCCTCCCTGCAGGCTACATAGGGAGCTTGCTCCCTTTATGTGAAAGGGAGACAATTCAACTTATTCCTTCATTTTTTTTTAAAACTGTGTTAGGATTGGCTAAGTGCTTGGTGACTGTCCAGTACTGTACATGTATTCATTTATTAAAAATAAAAAATAAAAAAGTAAAAAAATAAATAATTAAATTTTTTTTTTAATGAGATGCATGCTCGTAAGTCCGGGACCTCGTAAGTAAGAGCGCTCGTAAGTCGGGGACTACCTGTATTATTTCTGTAAGCCAACAGTAATATGAAAGTTTACCCTTTTAACCCTTTGCATTACAGTATGAACAGTAGTAAATTTACTTGTCTTACAGAACAGTATGAACAGGAATAGTTTACATTTTTCACTCTAATTTACAAAACCTGACAACCATCTTGGTGCATTTCTATCTCTTTGACTTCTTCTCAACACAGCAAGCGGTTCATCAGTATTTCCTGGCAGTGCATATGTATCGAGTACAGTATCATAATTTTGTTCTGAAGCACGTAGGATTTGTTTTGGGAAGAGTGCAAGTTTTGAAGCATTCCACTTGCGCCCATCACTCAGTAAGAAAGTATTTGGTCCAACTTTCTTTATTACAGTACGTGGTTCTGTGAATCTGGAAGATCCTTTGGAAACGTGATCCGGTCTGCGAACACGAACCGTGTCACCCACGTTGAATGTTGGTACTTTAGCTCTCATTTTCTTGTCAGTATATTCCTTCATTTTGTTTTGCTTTTGTTTCACCCTCTGTTGTATTTGAGCTTGGCTTTTGCTCTTCAGTTCTACTGGGAGTATGTTTAACTTGGTACGCATCTTTCTGTTCCTCAGTAGTTCAAATGGAGTAGCTCCGGTAGTTGCATGCGGAGTAGCTCGGTAGTTGTGAAGGAATTCAGTGACAGCTTCCTTCCATGAGCTGTGACTTCTTTCAGCTGTTTGTATGCAGTCTTTAAGCACTCTGTTAAATCTTTCCACAGCACCATTTGCTCTGGGATAATATACACTTGACTTTAAGTGCTGTATCTCTCTCTCTCTCAGAAAAGTACTAAACGCATGCGAAGTAAACTGAGTACCATTATCTGAAACAAAATACATGGATTACCCTCTCGACTGAACACAGTGTTTAAAACCCGTATTATTACATCTGTAGTAACAGTAGGAGCGAATGCAACCTCAGGCCATTTGCTGTAGTAGTCTGTTAGCACAATAGCATAACGGCATTCCCATTTAGCATTTTCAAACGGACCTGTAATGTCTATTGCAACTTTTTCCCATGGTTTGCTAGGAAATTCAACAGGAGTAAGTGGAGCAGTAGTAGTTATTTGTTGCACTGGAACAGCATTCGGCAACATCTGTACTTTATGTATGAAATTTTTATCATAACCAACTTCCCTAACTGACATTCCTGGAGAATGTTCTGAAGCAGTATTTGTTAAAGCTGGCTGAACCATAGAGGTAGTAGAAGTAGCAGTAGCAGTAGCAATTTGTCGTCCCTCAAGCTTCATTTGTAATGCTTGGAATAAATCTAAACCCAGCAGAGCAGCACCTGACTGAACAACAATAAGAGTACCTTCAGTAAAAATACCATCATGAGAAATAGTAGCTTTTAAGCACCCTTTCACAGCAATTTTCTCTTTTGCATAAGTAACAAGAGTAACTGTAGGTTCAGTTAGTACACAGTCATAAAAGTAGGTGTGGTAGATCTCTTCTGGTATAATGGACACTGATGAGCCTGTATCCACAATCAGCTCAACATCTGTACGTCGTCCATTAACAGTCACTTGAACGGTGCAGAGAATCTTGTCTTGCACTGCATTGTTCATGTAAAGAACCGTGGCTTCATTAACGACGACTTCACGTACCTCCTTTTGAGTCGAACGGCAAACACGTGAAAAATGACCCACTTTACCACACTCGTTGCATGTCGTTTTAGCAGCAGGGCATGAAGGGTTGTTAGCAAGATGGTCGAAGGATCCACAGCGGAAGCAGGAACGGCGTGTAGTAGCAGCAAGTTGAGTCGTGAAAGTAGCATGGTCCCGCGGCGTCCTCCTCGCGTCCCAGCGGCGGCTTGACTTCGGCTGTCTTTGTACGGCCCTCACGGGAGCTGAAGCGTTAGCAGCGTTAGCATCAGACAGTACGGCCCTCACGGGAACAGAAATGCTAGCAGCGGTAGCATCAGAAAGTACGTTAGCATCTCTTAATCCACTCTCAATTTGTAGCGCCAACGTAGTAGCTTTAGCAAGAGTTAGCTCTGGTTCGAGTAACAGTCTGTCTCTGATGCGAGTATTAGCAACACGCTCTATCAGTTGATCACGTAGCATTTGTTCCTCCATGTTTCCAAAGTCACATGTGGCAGCTAACTCACGCAGAGAAGCTAAGAATTGTTGTACCTTTTCATCCGGCCTCTGTACACGTTGTCGAAACTTGTGACGTTCAGCAATGACGTTCACCTTCGGGACGAAATGTTCTTTAAGGGCAGTAATAGCAGTAGCGAACGTGGTCCCGGTATTCGGCAGGCTGTAGAAAAGTCTTTGTCCTTCCGTACCCAAAGCATGGAGTAGAACCGCGCGCTTTCTGGCATCAGGCCAGCCATCTCCCGACGCGGCTATCACTAGCATGTAGTTGTCGAACATCTTTAGCCACGTTGGAAACGGTATCGTCGGTTCACCTGGGCAAGGCATGAATGGAGCAGGCAAAGGTACAGAAAGAGCCATCCTCGTCGCCAATGTTGTGGTGTTGCTAATATGTAAGAGTAGAATCAGACCACTGCAGACGTAGCTCCGTTACCAACACCATGCTTTATTCAACACTTCTCAACTTCTTCTTCTCTCCTCTCCACATCCTGTCCTCTCCCTACTCGGAGGTTCCCCTGCTGTCAGTCTTGCAGGACACAACACAAGCCTTATACCATACCATACCATTTTATTTATAGAGCACTTAAAACAACAACAAGGTCAACCAAAGTGCTGTAAATATATACAGTATTATGTCATTATTATGTAAATATATATTATGTATAATATTATGTCAATAATATTATCTCACATAGTCCCACTTTTCATGTGTAGCATGACCTGTAATGTGCACTGATCCAAAATATAACTATGATTATTCTAATTAAAGTAATAATACTGTCACAGAGTCTTACTGGTGAAATGTGATCCCACGGTTTCTTGTTTTGATGTTACGTCTATTGGAGCATCCATAGGCTGCACAAAAGTCAGGCATCTTGTCAAAGAGTATTTCTGTAAAACACAAAGCAGTAATTAGTTTTGAACATACCAAACCGCTTGGAAATCATGTGCAGCTTTAGTTCAGTTAAAAACAAAGAGCTCCTAGTGATCTAAGAATGCTGGGGAAATGTTTGGAATACTAGCTAGCCCTTAATCAAAGGCTCTTGTTAATAGTCTGCTAATAAATACAGTCATGATCAAGACAGTCATTTAGACAAAAGATTATTTTGTTATAAAATAGTTATTGGTGTAATAAAAACAGAATTTAAATTCTAGATTCTCGATGAGTGTGACACCCAAAACACGAATAAAACCTTTTAAAAAAGACGAAACTGCTGTCTGATTACCAAAAAATCATAGCCACGTTAATAACGTTTTTTAAAAAATAAACCGTTTGTAAATCCGTCAAGATTACAGCGAGTTAAGCGTATTTTTGTTTGTGTAAATCCCTCACCTCCATACGGTTTCCACAGCTGCAGCTAATGTTGCTGTCTGTAGCAAGATGGCCGCCGCGTGACGACGCCGGAGACTCCGCCTCAGTTTATCTAATGTACGTATATATATCTGTGGTCTATGGTGCACTGTAGGCTACGATAATTTCCTTCAACATACGATAATTTTATCTTTAGTACCATAGATATCTTATATATGATATCTATGTTTAGTACGCTAGTACGATAATCCTACATTTCACACCTGGCAACACTGGATCTCGTGTAAATCTCGCGAGAACGTCTCGTTGTTGGCGCGAACAAGAGCGTCGGTGAAGATACTGCCGTGCCGTTTCTGGTTGTTTTCCCAGCGCATTTAACCATATTTGTTCTTTTAAGTGTTGTTTGAACCTACAACAACACACATATATAAAAAAAAACATCAATTTTGGCCACCACAATTTAAAAAGCGAAACTATGTCGGAGTCTTTGTCGGAAGACGGCGTCAACCAAGAGGACAGCCAGGAGGAGGACGTCATGACTCCGGCCGAGCTGATCTCCAAACTGGAAGAAGTGAGAGACTTTACCGTGTTTACCCAGTGTTTAGTGACAACACCCTGCTTTACACACAGTTGTGTTTATCTGTTCTTAGGCTTGGCTGAATGAGAAGTTCTCACCCGAGCTGCAGGAGAACAGGTCGGAGGTGGTGGAGTGTGTGATGGAGCAGCTCACCCACATGGTAAACACACACACACACACACAACCTGACAGGTTGATGACTTACCTGCCCTAAAGAAATAAAACTCCTGTCATGACACAGCTGACTCTAATCTGTGTTATATTTATAATATTGAACATATCACGCAAATACCAAGTTAGCTAGATCAAATGCAGTGTTGTAAAAAGTCAAGGATTTATTTAATGCCAAAGCTCTGTATTTGTTATATAATACTTTTTTTTTTAACCACACTTTTAATCTACTGTATTGAAGTTTGGGGAAAAGCATGTAAGACCACAACTACGCCTGTTTTTACTCAACAAAAAAGAGCAGTGAGGATAATTACAGGCAAACTATATTGTCATCCATCTAATCAGTGGCGGCTCCAGAAATTTTTTTCAGCAGGTGCTAAGGGGGAGCTAAGCATTTTACTGTGGGTGCTATGAAGAAAATTTTCCTTTTTTTATATATTTTTATATTCTTTATTCATTTCAAAGTTCAAATTTAAAAAACATAAAAAACTATTTACAATTCCACGTAAATAAAAAATCTAACATTACATGAAATGAAAGGAAGCAGAAGAAGATAAAATCTTATTATGTCTGCCCCTTTTTTTAACAAACTTAACTTTTTTTCTTCCCTGGAGTTATCAACACAAACGCAAGCACACACACACATACTGTACATACACACACACACTGTTACAACAAATTCACATTGTTTCCCCAGATGTATCGTATAAACAATTTCAGTCCACAATGCTGAATGCAATACAAAGTCAGAAAAGGTTGAAATCATTCACTCACCATCAGAAGTCTTCATAACAGGACAATCCGCCTGTTATTGTGGTTGAGGGCAAAAGCATCAATAATCCTGTCACTGTCCAGGGTCCTGGTTCTTAAGGGATTGATAGCAAGAAGTGCCAGGTCACTTGTTCGACTGTCTCCGCTGCTGTTTCTTAGGTAGTTCTTCAAACGACGCAAACAAGAAAAACTGACTCAATGACGCTGCTGCTTTCCGCCAGTTATTAAAGCCGAGAGCGGTAAATGCTGGCTCAAGATGATATCTGTTTCCTCCTTTTAAAAAATGCCGACAAGCAAAGCAAAACACAGCATCTTTACTCACGCTGTATTCTAACCACAAATATTGATCGAGCCAGCCTTTACTAAAACTTCTCTGTTGCACTCCAAACAAGCGTGATGGGTATTTTTGCAGAAGTGGTCGTCTTGGTCCATCTTGAGGACTTCTGCTCAGATCTTCTAACTGTCCAGTGCTATTGCTAACACTGTTAGCATTCTCAGCAGCAGTGGAGGATAACTGCACAGTTTACCTTCTTCATCCAGATTAATATTTATTTGTTGGTCGGACTCTGCTTGAACAAATGCATCCTTCTCAAATTCCATCCGTGGAACTTTTGGTTGCAAAAAACGATCCATATTTGCGCAGCCGTAGCGTGTTACTCTCAGTTGCTTCCCGGAAGTGATATTACGCAAAGTTCAAAGGTTGCACGAAGTTTTTTTTATTTATTTATTTTTTACTGAAATTAGAATAGTTGATTCTTTATATATACATATATACTGTATTTGTCTTTTGAAGAAAATGCCACAACTACATATTTAAAATATTAAATTAGATGAAGAAAAAAAAATCTAAATATTTCCTGGGGGTGCTAAGGGGGTGCTATAACTTTTCCAGGGGGTGCTATAGCGCCCCCTAGCGCCCCCCTGGCGCCGCCACTGCATCTAATATATTATTTGAACAACTTAAATTGTTAAAATTTTATGATTTGGTGGATAATAATATATTCTTATTCATGTACAAAGCACAAAATGCCTTACTGCCTTCAAATGTTCAAAAGTTTTTTGTTAAGAGACTGAGTTGTTATAGTTTAAAGGGAACTGAGATTTTTGTTAAATCCCAATATATAGAACCAGCCTAAAGGGACAAACTATTTCCATTCAGGGAGTTGATCTGTGGAATAAATTGGATAGTAATACTAAATATGCCAAACTTATGACTGTGTTTAAAAAAATGGTTAAATCTAAGATGTTGACTAAATACTAGCCTGGTTGATACCAGACCCATGTCCTTCACTTCGCTTTGTACTAGGGTCTGGCATCTCTCCCATAGACAGCGATTTCTCCGTTAGATTTTTGAATGGACCAATCAGAGAACAGAAGGCGGAGTTTTGTTAGTTTAGCCTGGCGAGGTCCAGGCTATTCAGATAAAAAGCTCAGAAACCACTCGGTGGATATTTTTTCTGCTACCAGTGTGTAATTATATGTCTCTAATTTACTGACTGTTGGCCTAGATGAAACATTTGAGATAAAATTCGATTTTTTATCATTTATTTTCGTAGCGCACCCGAGGCTGTTTGGAAAATGTCAAACCGAAACTATTTAAATCCAGCAGATTTGACCATTTCGTGAATTGATTTAGGAACTGTTAAGCTCAGGAACACTTCTGATATAACGTCAGCTAAGAAATATATTTTTTATCAGCAGAGAAATAATAGTTTACCTTGTTTTATTGAAAATTCCTTCGTGGCGGCAGCCATTTTGAATGACGACGTCAGTCGACGTCGTTCAAAACTCCGCCTTCTGCTCTCTGATTGCTCAGGAACACTTCTGATATAACGTTAGCTAAGAAATACATTTTTTATCAGCAGAGAAATAATAGTTTTTTACCTTGTTTTATTGAAAATTCCTTCGTGGCGGCAGCCATTTTGAATGACGACGTCAGTCGACGTCGTTCAAAACTCCGCCTTCTGTTCTCTGATTGGTCCGGTCAAAAATCTACCGGAGATATCCTTGTCTATGGGACAAGTCCCAGACCCAGCAGTGAAGGGAAATGAGAATTGAGCGGAGCTGCGTAGGAATGGCGAGGGCCAGGCTAACTAAATACTAAAAATGCTGTTTCTTTGTATATTGTATTGTAGATTTTTGGATAGGTTATGAAGTTGATATTGTTCTTCATTTACTCATTGAGAAATATTGCTTGACTTCAGTGTGTTTTTTTTATTGATTTTGCTTGTTTATTTGGAAAAAAGGGGGCAGTTAAAATAAGATGTTTTCTTCTCACTGCCTCCTTTCATTTTATGTTCGTTTTTCTTTTTGCTAAAAAAAAAATTATTTTCATATTGTATCAAAAAAGGCGTTCAATACAAGATCAACTGGACTTTATTTGTAACAGAAGACGTTTTTGATTTATCATGTCCTGGACGACTGAGAATCTTCACCAGACTGCACAGAAGTCTGTTGGAGTCAGTCTCCCCACCATCACAGACATTTACACCTCCAGATGCAGGAAAAGAGCCACCTGCATCATGAAAGACCTCATTCACCCAGCACACTCACTCTTTGCCCCACTCCCCTCAGGACGGAGGTTGAGGAGCATCAAATGTAGAACCACTAGACTGAGGAACAGCTTCTACCCTGAGGCTGTTAGACTCATGAATAAATAAATAAAAATAAAAATAAATAAAATAAAAAAATAAACACTGCAAAATATCACATTGTGCTGATGCTGATCTGTTTTCTTGTTGCTGTGTTCATCTGTGTTCATCTGTGACCATCTGCTCATACAAACTCATGTTCGTGCTGCTGTTTATTCCCACTATATTAAGCTTAGTGTATTACTAGTTGATGTTTTTCTTAGTTAATTCTAGATGTTATTACTGTTTTTCTCTTGCATTTGTTGTTGGATGTAACTGGGACCCCGTGTACATAATCTCGTTTTCATCACATGTACCACATGCGGTGCAAATGACAATAAAGACTCTCTGACTCTGATAAGTATTTTTATATTGAATATAAAATGAATAAATAAAATAAAATAAAATATACCTCATTTTTAATTAATTAGTTATAAAATATATAATTTATATGAAACTAGTTGGTAGTAGTCAGTCTGTAAATCATAAAGCTTTTCCTTTCCTTGTTTTGACCAAACAAGAATAAATCTCCAAATATTCACATGAAATGAAAAATTGCTATGTTAGGTCCAGATTTTTTATTTTATTTATTTTATCTTTCGGCTGCTCCCTTGTTCAGGGGTCACCACAGTGAACTAACTCACACTAAGACTTGCAATTGTTTTTACGCCGGATGTCCTTCCTGACACAACCACAGACCACTGAGCTACCACAGCCATCTGTGTGGAGAAGAGAGCTGATATCCAGGGTGCCCGGGGGAGCAGATGGTGGGGGTTAAGGGCCTTGCTCAAGGGCCCAGAGTGGGGCAAATGAGAGTGGAGCCAGGTGTGGACGCTTCAGCTTTCCCTCCCACATTTTGATGTCGTCGGTACCGGGAGTTGAACCGACGATCTTCCGGTCACTGGCCCACCTTCTCTAACATCTGCGCCACCACTCCAGGCATAATGTTCAGATCATGCTGTTTAAATGATTGTCACATTGATCATTAAGAAGCTCTACATTATGAAATGCAAGTTTTTACCTAAATATCGTGGCTCTTCTGCTGCCCTTGGGTCAAAATAACCTAGGAGGCCTCAGATTTAAGACTAAGGCCTGCCGCGATAATAATAATGATAATTTATTCAATTTGTACTGCACTTTACATTTTTCTATCTCAAAGTGCTACAAACAATAATCAGTTAATCATTCAACCTTTATTTAGTCAGGTAAATCTTATTGAGCTTCGAGGGCTCATTTACGAAAGCGACCTGCTACAAACTAAAGAATGATGAACATCAATGATACAAATACATTAAACAATAAACAAAAGAAAAGAAAAAGTTGCAAAAACATTACAAGGTAGATGTAAAAAAAAGAAAATCAAAGACAGGAACATATCTGCATTGGTTTTTGCCAGGATTCCAACAGATTCTGAAAACCATCCAGAGAGGTCAGGGCCGAGAGCTTCAGATCTAATCGCATGATAAATTAAAATTATCAACCTCATTTTCATCTATCGGCTTTATCGTTTCTGACCTCAACACCTAAACATCTCTTTCTACTGAAGACACTGGATGACAAAAGGTTCAACTCCAGTGCTCTTCACTGACCCCTCCCTTTCGCTTTTATCGTTTAAATTTGTTCTAACCGTCCAAAATCGCATTTTTTGGATTGTTAAAAGCAGCTAAGCTGAGAAGATAAGCTACAAGCTAAGCTAACATGCCGACCTCAGGGAAAAACCTCAGTCTTGTCGAGGCTCCAAAATTCACAGTTGAAGCCCGTGCCTTCATGTAAAAAGTTGTTTTTCTCTGCAAAAAGAAGCTGAGAACTTGTTTACTGATTTTTTTATTAAAAGCTTTGTGTGAAAAATGCTATGCTAAAGAGCTCAAACCACACTGAGCGTCCGCCATTATGAGAACTTAAAAAAAGAAACAGGAACAAGAGACGGCCCATGTCACGTCAAAGGGCCTCCCTCCCATTTTTCTTAGACACGCTGCTCGCTCCCTCACTATCCATCCTTTGGTTCAATCTTACACTGCCATCCAGTGGTCAAAAAAGGTACTACACACAAAACAAATTACCCAACATTTCTTCTTAAATTTGACAATAATTGTTCAAAATTATAATATATTATATTAATTATTATATATTATATTAATTATATATTTTTATATAATAATATTGTTTGAAATTTGACAATAATTAGCAATTATTGTCAAATTTCAAACAATATTATGTTTTGCAATAATTTCTGAGACATTAACCGCCCAAAAAATTGTTATTGTGACAGGCCTTCTAAGGCCTTATGGGTAATTTTGATCCAAGGGCAGCAGGAGGGTTGCATCCATCATTTGCTTGTTTATGGACCTGAATATTCTCTTAGTTAAATAATGACGTCAAAAACTTTGGTCGTTATAGTGTGACAGTTATTTTTGGGAAGATTTTCCAAATTTTTATTGTTTATATTTAGTTTTATTAGTGTCTTAAAAACGTTGTGCTGTTTCTCCAAACAGGAATCCAACTTGCAGCGAGTAAAAACAGGCGATGCCAAGGCCAGCGTTCATCGCATGGAAATCGACAGGATTCGTTATGTCCTCAGCAGCTACCTGCGCTCTCGTCTGCTGAAGGTCAGTCAGGCTGAGCGGTTAAAGTAAAGCTCGGCACGGTCTTCCTCTTTGTGCATGTTGTTTAATAAAACGTCTCCTCTTTGTGTTGTCTTTGTCTAGATTGAAAAGTTTTTCCCTCATGTCCTGGAAAAGGAAAAGTCTCGGGCTGAGGGACAGCCGCCCCTGCTTTCTCCTGAGGAGTTTGCGTTTGCCAAGGAGTGAGTTTAGAAAATTGACGCTCCTTTTGTTTATTCTTGTGAAACTCTGGATTAGAATAAAAGCTAAAACATGTTCATTGTTGCATACAGGTACTATGCCAGCACAGAAACCTACCTAAAGGCTGTAGCGCTGAAACGCATGCCATCCAACTTACAGACTGTGGATATGCTCAAAGCAGGTACAAAATCCAACAAGACATCAAACAAGATCAAAAGACATGGACATGGATATGATGCTTGTAAAAGACATAATGAGTCATGTTATTGAGCCGTTTACATATATATGTAATTTATCATTTTCAACAGGAATATTTCCAGATAATATGAAAGTAGCTAAGGTAGTTCCTCTTTTTAAAAATGGTGATAAATGTGTGTTCAACAATTATAGACCTATATCCTTGTTACCACAGTTTTCAAAAATTCTTGAAAACTATTTGTGAACAGACTAGATCAATTTATAGATAAACAAAATATTCTAAGCAACAGTCAGTATGGGTTTAGAGCAAAAAACTCTACATCAATGGCTCTCATGGAATTAATGGAACAAATAACTACTGCTGTCGATCAAAAACAATATTGTGTCAGTATTTTTGTTGATTTAAAAAAAGCATTCGATACTATATTGATCACACCATTCTCCTTGAAAATTTTAACAAATATGGTATTAGAGGACCAGCATTACAGTGGGTATCTAGCTATTTGAAAGATAGGAAACAATTTGTACAAATAAATTATGTAAGATCTGACCTCTGCAATATCACATGTGGAGTTCCTCAAGGCTCTGTACTTGGACCAAAGCTATTTAGCTTTGGTCCATGGCATGGTCCAGCACGGTGGCACAACTGGCAGAGCTGCTGCCTCTCAGCGAGCAGGTCCCCGGTTCAAATCCTGGTCCAGGGGCCTTTCTGGGTGGAGTTTGCATGTTCTCTCCGTGCATGCGTGGGTTTTCTCCGGGTGCTCCGGTTTCCTCCCACAGTCCAAAAACATGCATACAGTATTAGGCTGATTGGTAACTCTAAATTGACCCTAGGTGTGAGTGAGACAGGTCCCTCTTGTAAATGAGTCCCCGTGGCTCAACGAGGATAGCCTGTATAAATAAAGGTTGAATGAATGAATTTATTTTACATGTGAATGACTTGGTAAATGTGTCAGGACTCCTTAAATGTGTCCTTTTTGCAGATGATACCACATTTTTTTGTTTAGGTGAAGATATAGAACAAATGTTGGAATTGATAAAGACAGAATTTGTCAAAATACAAACTTGGTTTAAAATCAATAAATTATCATTAAATCTAGAAAAAACTAATTACATGATATTCAGTAATAAAAAGAAAACTGTTGATGTTCCACTCAAAATTGAGGGTGTTGAGATTTGTAGAGTGAGTGAGGTGAAGTTTTTGGGTGTTATCATTGATGACAAACTGACATGGAAACAACACATAAATTCTGTAAGAATAAAAATAGCTAAATCGATTGCAGTACTGTACAAAGTCAGAGACCTATTGAATGATAAAGCTCTGTATTTGTTGTATAACACAATCATTGTTCCACACTTAATCTATTGTATTGATGTTTGGGGGAAAGCGTGTAAAACAATCACAAAGCCTATTTTTGTATTACAGAAAAGAGCTGTAAGAATTATCACTAGAAAACATTACTGTCATCCATCAAGTACATTATTTTATCAACTAAAGTTATTGAAGTTCCATGATTTGTTAGATTATAATATTTTATCAGTTATGTATAGGGCTCAGAATAATACATTACCTTTAAATATCCAAATGCATTTAGTTAAAAGACAAAGTTGTTATAATCTTCAAGGGACAGAGATGTTTGTAAAACCAAAATTCAGAACTAGTTTGAAGGGACGTTCTACCTCAATCCAGGGAATTAGATTATGGAATGGCTTGGAGAATGTAGTTAAAAATGCCAAGTCAATGTGTACATTTAAGAAAATGATCAAAACTAAATTGTTAAAAATATATATGAAGTAGCGTAATGTGTATTGTATTAGTTAGAAAATTAGAAAGAGTTATTCATTTTGTTCTGTTACTGGAAGATTATTATTGTTTGAACTGATTGTTTGAAAAAAGGGGCAGATATAATAAGATATTTTCTTCTTTCTGCTACCTTTCATTTTTTTATATTTTGTACGTCATCATTTATGGGATTGTTTTGTATTGTGTTTTTTGTATAAAAATATATAAAAAAAGAACAAATTTAATAAACATAAACATAAATCCCCTATTATAGTCTGTCTGTTGCAAGTCAGGCTTGATGGTGGCGTTTACTGACCGACTGGTTCATTTTTTTCTAATCCCAGTGCCTGAGCCCTGCTTGGACTCCTTCGTTTTCCTGCGAGTGAAGGAGAGACAAGAAAACATTTTTGTTGAGCCTGAAACAGACGATCAAAGGTAACAATTCCTCTTCAAGTTCACTTTAGTGTCCTGGAGGTGGCAGTGTGTTATCTGTGCACGGTGTGTGTGTGTTGAATGCTCTGCCTCTTGTTTCAGGGAGTATGTCGTGGATCTTGAAGAGGGCTCCCAGCACTTGATGCGGTATCGCACCGTAGCTCCGCTCGTTTCAAGCGGAGCCGTGCAGTTAATTTGAACTTCGAGGTAAACGAGTCTGCGCACTCGATGCCGCCTCTCTCGTTGGTAAAAATGACTTCTCTCAGACAGACATCTGCTAAATCATTTCTACAGATGTTACATAAGGTTTACAGTAAGAGCTGGATTTATTTTTAGCGCCAAGCTGTTGTATCACTTGGCAACAAATAAAACTACATATTTTCTGTTTGTGATATGCCAGATGTGTTATTTGACAGCTGCTAATTAAACTTTGCTAACACAGTCTCCTCTTTTTACGTTGCAGGTTTGTTTGTTGCCATTTTCTGCTGCAGGAGATCATAAAAAGCCTCATTTCTACCTGTGCTGTATCAGAGACGGGGCAGATTTCTCTGCAGAGGTTACACCAGGAAACTTGACGACCTCGCTGTCGCCTGAAATAGAGAAACGTGCGAGACGTTCATGCAGACACCGTCACGGCTTCAAAAGTGAAGGTCGTGAACGCACCAGTGTTTGCAGTGCTGTAATGTTATTTTTGGATCTTATTGTAGCCATGTCACAACTGATGTGTAGCTGTGTGTGTGTAGCAACAATCTTGTGTAGTAATTTATCTCATTCATTCCTTTTTTTTTTATCACTTCATCAAATCATCCATGGTTCAATAACAAGATGACCTGAAGGGTAAATGTTATCAGTTCACTTGGCATCAGCGCTCCTGTCATTTTTAGGTGCACATGTTCATGTGTGTGTGTGAGGTAGCTGTTTGTGTACATACCAAATGTATGATTGTAGTTTGGAAGGATTCATGGGACATTGTCTTCTGTGAGCTGTAATCATCACATCATTGTTACATAAGAGTTTCAGGGGGTGCAATCAGTGCTTATTGTTTGCCTGAACGCAAACTGCTCAGTAACTGGAACTAATAAAAAGTGAAGAGCGAGAGAGTGCGCTCATCTGAACAGATCTGATGTCAGCATGCTGTTTGTTATCATGATGCTTATCCAGACTGGATCTAACCAAACTACACTTGGTTAAAGTCTTGATTATTCAGAATTAAGCTGTGGGCTACAAGCTAATAACATGGAGGCCACCATTTGAGATTGTATTTTACATACTAAATGAGAAAAAATTAAATATAAAATAAATAAATCTTACATGGTCAGAAATGTGTTTTTTGAGAAGATTAAACTGTAATATTAGCAAATGACAGGTTTCAGAGAGTAGTCATTGGTTTGACACTGACCTGATTGGTCGCTACAAGAGGCAAACATGGCTGTAACTCAGTTTTACAGATGTAGAGTAAACATTTGTTGTAGTAGCTGGGCATTGTCCCCAACATATATGATGAGCACAACAGCTTGTGTAACATCTCTGCCTAAACCTTTGGGATTTACTGGAGCTTCATTGAAATCCATCCATCCATTTTCTTCCGCTTATTCGGGGTCTGGTCGTGGGGGTAGCAGCCTAAAGCCTCGGATATAGTCGCGCTTTGGTCCGCAAGCTGGAGCGCGCGTGCTGCGCGCGCACTGTGCATGCGTTTATAGTGTGGCACGGCAGCGCATGGCAAAGTGCTGTTCTTTTACTGACCAGCAGGTGGCAGTACCCTCTAAAACCTGTGCATATGTTGCAAGAAAGGGTGTAGAAGAAGAAATCTACCGTAGAAGAAGAACTGTTTGACGTCACACAACAAAAACAAATAGCTTTCTGCTCGCTCGGGGAATTTAAAACATTTGAATCACATAAAAAACATTCCTCCATGCGTCGCGACGCCGTTTCCACGACCACAGCGGCGCAGACAGCTGCAGGCTCTGGCGTGAAGGCTGTCGGTGAGGTCCCTACCCGACCTGTCAATCAATTCGGCGCGCGCGCTAGGCTTGCGGAGCTTCAAAATCTGGGAGGTGCACGACCACGCGCGAAACCAACGCGCTGGCCAAAGCGCGGGGGCGGGGACTTCGCGATTGCGTCACTTTGGCCGCGCGCCCTATGCGACGCGTCAACTATATCCGAGGCTTAAGTAGGGAGGCCCAGACTTCCCTCTCCCCAGCCACTTGGAGCAGCTCCTCTGGGGGAATCCCAAGGCGTTCCCAGGCCAGCCGAGAAACATAGTCCCTCCAGCGTGTCCTGGGTCTTCCTCTGGGTCTCCTCCCGGTGGGACATGCCCGGAACACCTCACCAGGGAGGCGTCCAGGAGGCATCCTAACCAGATGCCCGAGCCACCTCAACTGGCTCCTCTCGATGTGGAGAAGCAGCGGCTCTACTCCGAGTCCCTCCCGGATGACTGAGCTTCTCACCCTATCTCTAAGGGAGAGTCCAGACACCCTGCGGAGAAAACTCATTTCAGCCGCTTGTATCCGAGATCTCGTTCTTTCGGTCACAACCCAAAGCTCATGACCATAGATGAGGGTGGGAACGTAGATCGATCGGTAAATTGAGAGCTTTGCCTTTCGACTCAGCTCTCTCTTCACCACGACAGACCGGTACAGCGCCCGCTTCACTGCGGATGCTGCACCTATCCGCCTATCGATCTCACGCTCCAGTTTTCCCTCATTCGTGAACAAGACCCCGAGATACTTAAACTCCTCCACTTGGGGCAGGACCTCCTCCCCGACCCGGAGAGGGCATGCTACCCTTTTCCGGCTCAAGACCATGGCCTCGGATTTGGAGGAACTGATCCTCATCCCGGCCGCATCACACTCGGCTGCAAACCGCTCCAGCGAAAGCTGTAGATCACGACCTGATGAAGCCAATAGGACCACATCATCTGCAAAAAACAGAGAAGCGATTCTAAGGCCACCAAAACGGATCCTCTCAACACCTTGGCTGCGCCTAGAAATTCTGTCCATAAAAGTTATGAACAGAATCGGTGACAAAGGGCAACCTTGGCGGAGTCCAACTCTCACTGGAAACGAGCCTGACTTACTGCCGGCAATGCGGACCAAGCTCTGACACCGGTCGTACAGGGACCTAACAGCCCATATCAATGGGCCTGGTACCCCATACTCCCGGAGTACCCCCCACAGAACCCCCCGAGGGACGCGGTCGAATGCCTTTTCCAAGTCCACAAAGCACATGTAAACTGGTTGGGCAAACTCCCACGCGCCCTCCAGGACCCTGCTGAGGGTGTAGAGCTGGTCCAGTGTTCCACGACCAGGACGAAAACCACACTGCTCCTCCTGAATCCGAGGTTCGACTATCCGACGGACCCTCCTCTCCAGAACCCCTGAATAGACCTTACCAGGGAGGCTTAAGAGTGTGATCCCCCTATAGTTGGAACACACCCTACGGTCCCCCTTTTTGAATAGGGGAACCACCACCCCAGTCTGCCAATCCAAGGGAACTGCCCCCGATGTCCACGCGATATTGCAGAGTCGCGTAAGCCAACACAACCCCACAACATCCAGAGCCCTAAGGAACTCAGGGCGAATCTCATCCACCCCCGGAGCCCTGCCACCGCGGAGCTTTTTAACCACCTCGGTGACCTCAGCACCAGAGATTGGAGAGCCCGACCCAAAGTCCCCAGGCTCCGCTTCCTCAGTGGAAGACGTGCCAGTAGGATTGAGGAGGTCTTCGAAGTATTCCGCCCACTGACTCACAACATCCCGAGTTGAGGTCAACAGCACGCCATCCCCACCATAAATGGTGTTGCTCGCGTACCGCTTTCCCCCCCTGAGACGCCGGATGGTGGACCAGAATCGTCTCGAAGCCGTACGGAAGTCATTCTCCATGGCCTCTCCGAACTCCTCCCACGCACGAGTTTTTGCCTCAGCAACCACCCGAGCCACATGCCGCTTGGACTGTTGTTACCTATCTGCTGCTTCCGGGGTCCCACAGGCCAAAAAATCCCTCTATTGATATTAAATATCAATTGCCAGTCTAGAACACACCTGACTGAGCCGTGCGTACTAAATTTAGTATAAAACACAATTTTGTACACAAATAAGACATGCTGGTGTATAAGCTGCAGGGGTCCACAATTAAATATCAGAAACTACAGCTCCTGGTAAGATGTGCAGCCCTTGTTATAGTACAAGCACCACCAGATGGTGTTTCTTATGTTGGTTTGCCTTCAACACACACACACTGCTGATTCTCACTGGACTTCCCGAGACTCAATGGGACTAACGTATAAATAAAGGTTGAATGAATAATAATAATAAATTCAATTTATAACGCACTTTTCATTAATGAAAATCTCAAAATCAAAGTGAATGATGAGACGGTCTCTGACTGGTAATCTACGGTAAATAACCATTCGACCTACAGAATGAGTGCAAAAACAGGTAGTCTCACTAACGCACATCTCTTCTGGGATGGATCATTGTGAGTCATGGGAGGGAAAAAAAGTAATTATTGGAATATGCTGGTGAAGATTCTCAGTCATCCAGGACATGATAAAATCATAAAACGTTCAATACGTATGTGTGTATCTTATCTCAGCCTTTAAAACCTGATCCCCACTCACTGCTCTTTGAATTGAGAAAGCTCCTCGGATGAAGAGCGAAACGTCTTCTGTTACAAATAAAGTCCAGTTGTTTCTGTATTGAACATTTTTTGATTATAATTATTGGAATAAAAAGACATAAATTAGCTGCTCCTGAGCCGCAGAGTCCAAAGCAGCGTATACGCCGGCAATTACGGTAGGTACTAACTACTGATATAACCACTTGTCTAAACATAAAAATGACAAATTTCTTTACCAGCTGTGGCAGAGACCTTTATCAAAGTTGGCTTCAATTTCGTGTCCAAATGCATCCCAGTAAGCCGAACGACTACGTGGAGGACGTGTGTAATATAACTGTTCTCTGCGGGGACTTGTTTGTAACCTGGCCTTCCTCGGCATCACACATGCTTTTGGACAAGGGCAGCCAGCCGAGGCTCCGGTCCAGCCCCGGGCCTCGGTGGGATTGGTGTATACTGACAGGTCTGAGAATAGAGCTGGGGATGGCTGGGACATTTTCCACAAAGCAGAGTCAAATTACACAAGAAGCTGAGCCTGTGCTCCCTTCACGTCAACACACAAGACAGAATTTTACTCTTTTAAAGCAGTTTATTTTGTTACAATTAAAAGACAATTGTAGGAAAAACCATGAGTAAAAAAAAAGTTGCATCAAGCCATGGGAAAATCAACTTGATGAATAATAATACATCTCTTGGTTGACTGGTCAGGAGACTGAAGTAGGCGGAGCTTAAGACATATCTGGTATAAATAAGGATTAGATTGTTGTGTGGGGTGAAGATCAACTGACCTACAGCTCATGGGCGTTTGTAAGTAAGAATCTGCTTCTCAAAACAGTTTCACTTTTTATGACTCTGTTAATTTTTTGCACAAGCGTAACAAAAAAAAACTAATATATCTGAATAAAAGTGCTGCTTTATTAACGTACCATGCGGCATGTTTCTCTCAGCAAACTAGACAAACGCTGAGGCTCACGTTCCTGTCAGAACTATCAGCATGGAGATGTCCAGTCCATCGTAAGTGACATGTTTGACTCTGCTGCAGGTTCATTAGCTCGATGAACCTGAGAAACAACCTGTGCCAGTTTAACCACACTTCCACGGCAGCAGTGGATTAAATCACTCTTTGTTTTTGTTGCAAGTGTCCTGCCGTTGGTTGGCCTGGGCTCGATGGCCCAGACAGCCGGACTCGTGGAGATTGCTGTCAGGTTGTGCTTGAACCAGCGTAAACATCTGTGTCCTCATGTGTGGGTCCCCATCCTGAAGCCCCTGCGGCCGTGCATCCGTCCTCCGGTCTCACAGCGGCCATCATCAAGCCCCCTGAACCACCCTTTCTCATCTTTCTTCGACGACTTGGGCGACGACGGTGGTGTTCTGAAACCGATCCGGAACAAGTGTCTGGTGTTTGCAGACTCGCTGGGACTCTCTCTGGCAGCCGTGCGAGTGTTTTCTGAGGAAGAGGATCAGTGTGACCTCGGCCCGCTGCCCTCGCTGCAGGGTTTGGGAAGCATGACGGAGGAGGGCTACAGCTGCACCGTCAGCACCTGCTGCCCAGGAACGCAGCTTAAACTGGGCTTCCCGCAGCCCACCGTCAATTTTCAGGCCTTTCGCGCCAAACTGGCAGAGAGCATGGTGACCCTGGAGAACTGCACCATCACCGAGCAGGCACTGCAGGGCACCGTACGGGTCAGGAACGTCCACTTCCAGAAGGACGTGCGTGTGCGCATCACCTTTGACTCTTGGCAAAACTTCAGGGACGTCCCCTGCACGTACCTGCAGAAACGCTTCGGGGGCCCGCAGACGGACATCTTTGAATTTGATATAACCATTCCAAAAATCCTCGATGCCAAGAGGAAGATAGAGTTCTGCTTGCTGTACCTGCCGGCCGGGCAGAGCCAGCCATTCTGGGACAACAACAACGGACAGAATTACAGCATCCTGGTACGTGTGAGCTCACACCTCTGCCACGGGGGACATCTAAGTAAAAGGGCGTAACAACCAGTGGTTGCTTTTTGTACCTTGCATACTAGGATTGTGTCAATTGACTTGCTCTAAAGTGGTTCTTTTTATTTTTCTCCAATTCTAGCATGTGCTTTATTTCAATAAACCTCACTGTCTTCTTCTGCAGTCCGATGTACTCTATTTTCTAGTGTGTCCTACATTTTGAGCAGTTTGAGATTTATGAATTATTATTGTGTGACGAGGAAGGAATCCCTTTCGCTGGGGAATTGCTATTACCATATAGGTCAGAGATCACTGGGCAGGCACCAGTGGCCCCAAAGCAAGACAGAGGCTAATCTTAGATGAGTCAGATGTCACAGTTGCTGCAGGAAACTGATTCAAGTTGCCACCCTTTACCTAATTTCAACACCCCAACTTATTTTACTATTTTCAATGTCATATACCTGTATTATTATTTTTATAACTATTAGCCTTTCTTTAAAGGTGCTATATGTAGTTTCTGGAATACGTTGGAACTTAGAACATTTTTGAACAGAGTCACGTTTCTGGTCCCTCCCCCTTGCTCTCAGCTGAACTGCAACTCATCCTCCATAGCTCCGCCTCCACTGCATGTCCTGTCTTGTGAACGCGCATGTGATACTGTAACCTTCGTTATCTTTATTGTTTAGTTTTAATAATAAATGATTCAAGCAAAGACACTTACTTGTCAAGCAGGAATGTTGCTAAAGGCCGCAGTATAGCTCTGCGTTGGGCCGAACGCCGCTCTACGCGCGTACTGAATTGATTGACAGGTCGGGTGGGGAAAAAAAGGCACAAGCTGCAGCCGCTGCGATTTTCTGTGTTTATATGTTAATAAAACGTTCTAAAATATTAAATAAAAACATGGAGCGCTGGTCCAGCACACCAGAACACCATGAAATCTGCAGAGCCTCGTGCAGCCATGTTGAACCCGAGTTTAATTAGCTCTTGACAAATTAATTCATTTTCCTCATCATTTCAGTCATGGAGTCAGCGGAGGAGGAAGCGATCACTTGACTTTTGGCAAAAAAACAAAAGAAAAGTCCAGATCAGGGATGAAGAAGGGGAATTTAATACATTTGTGTCACATACAAAACAGTCCTGCATCGCTTTGCAATCCTTTGAACGAGAACGTGCGCGGATGCGCGCTGCGGGCTGGGACAGGCGGGGGATGGGCGTGACAAGCTCGTTCATGAACAAAACTCTGTTTTTATTGGCTGGTTAACGGCGGGTCACTGTGGGTTTTTAGAAATGCTTTTAGTACCACCTGGAGAAGCCAGAAGACTATAGTTTTTTTCAGAGATTACCTGTCTAACATCAGTCTGTCAGGAGATAGTGACAGAGTGAAGAAATATGTTTAAAATATATTTTTAGAAAAGTTACATATATAGCACCTTTAACCAGACAAATCCCACTGAGCTCACAGAAGACAGCCTGAATGGGCATGATTTGAACTATGGGAAGAAACCGGAGAAAACCCACACAAATATGCAAACTCCACACAGGAAGAGCCTAGGTCCAAACCAGGGATTGAACCCAGGAACTT
Organism: Garcialebias charrua; assembly: GCA_038048925.1. Taxonomy (NCBI): domain Eukaryota; kingdom Metazoa; phylum Chordata; class Actinopteri; order Cyprinodontiformes; family Rivulidae; genus Garcialebias; species Garcialebias charrua. The sequence continues at coordinate 44,064 of JBBPBX010002746.1, read as the reverse complement.
CTTGCTGTGAGGCAACAACCACCAAGCCATCATGCGATCAAATACTCTTACGTACACTCAGTACTCTGGAGTGTTTGGGATGGATGCTGTAGATTGGAGTTAAAGGTTCAGTCTGCAGTTTCTGTAGAACAGCAGCACTTAGAAAAAATTTCAACAAGCAAAGCATTCTGATCCCTCCCCCTCAGAGCCATATATGGCTCTGCCCCCTTGTGGTCTGTTGAAATTTGAATTCAAGCTCTGTTTTTATTGGCTGATTCAAATTCAAGCTCGGTTTTTATTGGCTGGTTACAAACTTTGTTTTTATTGGCTGGAAAATGGCGGGTCACTTTTTCTTTTTAGAAATGCTTATTTACCACCTGGAGAAGCAAGGGGACAATATTTTTTTTAAGTTTTTTCAGAGATTACCTCTCTAACATCAATCTAGTGACAGAGTGAAGAAATATGTTAAAATATATATTGTTTGAAAAGTTACAGACTACATTACAATCTTACATACCCCAGCTTTAAGACCTTAGATATTTTTCCACGTTTAGTCAGCTGGCAGAAAACTGTCTGGGATTTAATATAAATGTATAAGAATTTTAAAAAAATCTGCCATTTTTGTCATGCTCTTTTCAAAGTCAAATATTTTTGAAACAGTCAGGGCAAAGTTGCCTAACTGTAAAATAACAATAAACGAAAGAAAACACGGAGAAGTAAAAAGAGCATCTATGACCACAATGAAGTTGTGCATTGTTGGAGGAAGCTATTTTTACTGGATGCAAAAAAAAACACTTCTAATTCAGGCAGGAGGGAACGTGGAAACGGGGTCATAGGGCTTGTGTTTACGGGGGCTCACTGCAGGGAGGGGCCACTAAAATAGCCTGGAATAAAAAGGAGTTTAAAGATATGCAAGAAAGATATTAATCAAGTGAGCATGAGGCCGACCAAGATGGTTGGATTCTATGCTACACTCCTGCGTTGAAAGCAGTTTAGACAAAATCCCAAGATGGATCTCTCTTTAAATTATCTCAACTTTTTCCGTCATGCCCAGTTTAGTGTTCAACATCACATCTGTCTAGCATCTGCACTCCCCTCAGCGTCCCACGCTGATGTTGCACACCTTGCAGCTCGGGTCTTTCTTGGCGTCGGCTGTGGTCAGACTCATGAGCTGGTGGTGCCCACTGATCTGCTCCACAGAGCCCTGATCCAGAGGAACCGGCCCAGTGAAGAGCACCTCCAGGATGACATCACTGGCGTGGCAGAACACAGGCTCCTCCCCCTGCCTCTGTGGGGCAGTGTAGGTCAGGAATGGGTTAGAGGTCAAGTCCAGCATTGGGAGGCGTGTGCGACAGAACGCATCCCCTTCTGTACCCACCGGAGCCAGAACCAGCACCACATAGTGATAGGCTGTGTACATGCAGTAAAAGTCTGCAAAATACAGGCAGATGTTTGGGTTGAGCAGGTGTCCAGCTGACATCTGGAACCGCAGAGGTCCGTAGGGAGAGTCTTTGGGAGGGAGCCCTGTGTCGAACTCTGTGTTGCAGCTGAAGAACACTCCATGCAGCTTCCCGTTGATCGGAGAGCCATGACTCCCGCTGCTGTCTTTCAGAGCTGGACGCATCAGTCCCCCACATTCCCTCCTAATTTGAGGGTTGAACAGAACATTGCTGTGTGAGCGTGACTTTTTTAAACAGAATAAAGAGAAAGGAGAACAGCACTGACCTGACAAAGTCAAAGTACTCTGGCTGCTGGTTGCGATAAAATACAGAGAATTTCAGCAGCCGCCCTGCAGAGCCCTTGGCCTTGTCAAGAAGTTGCTGCAGGTGTTCCACAGCGTAGTCTGCAAAGTAGAATGATAAAAATGTTGGTAACAACTAAATTCACCAACTCTGTGCTTGAGCCACATGATCAGGGGTCTGCAACCTGCGGCTCTGGAGCCACATGTGCCTCGTTGGTCCCTCTTTAGTGGCTCTTTCAAGCTTTGACTAAAGCTTTGACTAAAACTTTGCAAAAAACTCAGGACATGTATTACACTTTTAGTATTTAATTTTATGCTTATGTTTATTAAATGTTTAGTGTTTTAGTGTTGTTGTAACTTTTCATACTTTCGTACTACTACTATGCAAAAACTCCTATGCAAAAACTCAGGACAGTATTACACTTTTATTATTTCATTTTATGCTTATGTTTATTAAATGTTTTAGTGTTCTAGTGTTTAAATGTTTACTGTTGCACCGAGGGACAGAGAGGAATGCAATTTCAATCCTGTGTATGTCCTGTACATATTGCAGTTTTGACAATAAAGTTGACTTTGACTTTGAAACTGACATAAAACTGAATTTTATTGGTGGTACAAACAACAAAAAAGGATGAGTTCAAACAGATTTGATGCCATTTCTTTTGCAAATATGCAAACACTGGAGCGAGTACATTAAGTAAAACATACTTTAACTTGATGCTTTATTTTTTTTCACAAAGAACTGTCTGCATAGATTTTATATTTTTTAGTTTAAAAACAGATGGTTAAAAACTAAAAACTTTACCCCCTTTACAAGAATCTGGTCTTTTTCTTTAATAAATGTTAAAAATCATTAGATATATTTTGTTTTGTTTTGTTTTAAACATTTATTCATTTAATTTCAATTAAAAAACACAAATACAATTTCAGATACAAATAAATAAAATACATATACAGTAAAATGAAAGGAGGCAGAAGAAGCATGATATCATATCTGCCCCTTCTTAACAAAATCAATTTAAACAATCAAATTCAAGCAATAATCATAAATAATACAACAAAAACATATAAATTGTCACAATTATTCAGTATAGTTAATAGATATTAACTTCTTGATCTTTTTCTTAAATAAAAATAATGATTTCTTTATATATATACCGGTATACAGTATATATATTTATTTTGCTTTATAATGTGACTCTTACTGGCCACAAAATCCCCTCCAGCAAATCTAAAGTGGCCCATGGGCCACCAGTTGATAACCACAGTTGTAGCAGGTTGTTGCGGCTCTGGACACGTTTAATGTAGTGAACAAAGGTGAAAAACAGCTCTTTTGATCGTAAAGGTTGCAGACTCCTGCACATGATGTTATATTTAGATCTTACCTCCAGTGCAGAACTCCTCCACCTGGCTCCACTCGGACACCAGGTAGTCCCCGTCTGGCTGCCTGACAGCTGTTTGAATGGCGACACAGTACTCGGTCCGTGGGCTGAGGAACCAGTGTCCTCTAACCGCCATGGGGAGAGGCACAGCCTTGGCCACAAGCTTCGTTGGCACATCCTGGATGAGAAAGTACCAGAAGTGATGTCAGGTCCAGGATGCAGGATTGTAACATGCTGTGTTTAAATATCTTCAGTGCAAGTCTTACTGTTAAATCAATGATTTTCCTTCAAAGCTTTCCTGTATTTGCACAATGCATTTTATATTTTAACCTAAGCTGCTGCAGCAAGAAACATCTTATCAAATCAGCATCTTTGTTTCAGACGAGGCCTACATGAAGCATCACTAATTAATTATGTCAACAGCAGGTCTGATGCATCCGCCTGAAACAACAAGCTCAAATTCCTGTTCATTACTCCTATTTACGGAAAAACAGAGTGTTAATGGTTTTTTTGTTTGTTTTTGTTTTGTTTTTATGTAGGCCTACATATATTTTATTATAACAAAGTATTAGAGTTACAATTTTGTGACTTTTATTACTTTTAGCAGGTAGTGGAGCTGAAAGAAACTACAGTAATTTATTTGGTCACATAAATGTGATGCTGTTATAAATCTTATTCTATGCACACAGTGAAAGTGAAGACATAGGGCAGTAACAATGTATGCATTATGATATTTATTAATGGATGAATGAATGTGTGTATCAGGGACCTCAGACACAAGCAGCTCACAGTTAAAAACAAACACTAATAACTGCTGGACATTATTAAGTTGAGATGAAGAAGAGAATTTGGAAATGAATGTTTCTGTTGTGTTTCACAACTATTTTTTAATTAAATGAATGTTTAAATCCTAGAATTTAGAAGTAGAGCTATGTGGAAAGTTTATAAACAGTTAATATCCTACCTGTCGTAGAAAGTTTTCTGGACAACCTCAAACTGGAGACATAAAGTTAAATTCTGACTGGATATACAGTACTTGCTAAAGTTAGTTAGGTGGCAATATGAAAGTGAACTCCCTTAATTCATAATCTAATTTCAAATTTGGAGAGACATTTTACATAAAATACCTTTACAAGAGCATCACGTTTGAATGAAACTTTTATTCCAGCAGAAATATATGTCCTCATAATTCCATATCATTGCCACGGAAGTAGCTAGCTGCTGCTGCTTTTGTGCTCATTAATAACAATTTAATTCAATGGGAATAAGAGTTACAGTAAATACAAAACTGACAGCAGTGTGAATGTTTACAAAATGTATTTTTCATGAATTGAAAAAAGTTCAAGGTTCTTCATTGTCATTCACATCACATGTGGTACATGAGGTGGAACGAAAATAACAAAAATGTAAATTATATTTAAAAAACATTGTATAAGGATCTAAGATACACCCTAAACAATAATAATGTAATATATTACAGTGAATTAAACAGCAGCCTGAACATAAGTCTGGGAGCAGATGGGGGTGACTCAGCAGCACAGATAAATCACATGTCACCATTGAAAGTGGCATTACAGTGATTTTCCTGGTTAGGAATTAGAAGCTGTTCCTCAGTCTTAGTGGTTCTACACTTAATGCAATAATAATAATAATTAATAATAGATAACAATAATAATTAATAATAAAGTTTATAGCTTATTTTAAAATGGCAGCAATCCTTTTTTAATCCAGACCCTCCAAACCAGCTGTTAGCTCGTCGACCCGGTCAGAATTAAACTCTGTTTGTCCAAACTGAGGTTGTTCAAAGAGCTGTCTGGAACAGATAAAATAAAAATAATTCATAACTGTTCCACAGAAACTTCTAATTGAACGTACCATGGTGTGCTTCACTTTGGGTATAAGTATAAAACAGTTTGGTGCTGCATTAAACCTGTCGGCTTTTGTCCACTTTAAGAAGAAACAATGTCCGACTGAGTCACCAGCCCGAGGATGTTGACTGTGTACGTTTTCCTTTCCGCCTGTATTAGAAGTGACGGAAAGGGCGCAACGGCACTGCATATATTTTTATTTCCCTACAATGCAAAAACACCACAAGGTAATGCAATAAAAAAGACATGTTTTCTTGTCTCGCTCATGCATGCAGCTTATACAGAACTTTATTTGGCCAGTTGCATAGTGGAAACCAGCGTAAACTAGATCAGAGGCTGTACAGGGAGAGGATGAGAGAAGCTGTTTTTCAGACCCTGTGTTTGAAACGATTGGGGTCCCTGCTCTCTTTGCGGCTCAGGTCGATGAAGTAGTGCGTGGCTCTGGCAGAATCCTCTGGGGTCATGTCCCACATGATGCGGAAAGAGTCGCAGGTCACCTCACAGATCTTGATGTTGCACGGTGTGGAAAGAGGGGCGTTCATGTCTGTCATCTGCCATTAGAAGCATAGAGATGAACGTGAGAGCTGAGCGTAAACACAAACACAGACACATGATCGGAGCTCACGTGGGCCGAATCGACTTAAAAGACGGTCACAGAAGCATCTCGGATGAACTCACTCCAGACAGAATTTAATAACAGCTCATTACAGGGTTTGTGTGAGAGCTTTTTACTCGCCCTCAACAGTTTTTCCACTCCACCTCCCCTTCCTTGGCCTCATCTGACACTTCCTGTCATTACACAACTCGCTCCCAGCTGAGTGAGTGGCCTCTGTTTTCCCCTCTGCAGTTCATGATCTACCTCCAGCAGTCTCCAAGCAACAACATCAGCAGCCTCGTCTCCTCCTGGGATTGTTGGGGAAGCGGCCACGAACAGGCACACTTCTGCACGTGTCAGCAGCAATTAAACAACGGGAAGCTTTCTTGCCTTTTTTGACGAAAGTAGCAAAACTGAGCAAGTAGATCTGAACTGCTTTGGTGTTTAGGAATAAGCAGGTTTAGCAGCTGCAGGTGATGTAAGATCATTTATTTCTCCCTGCCAGCAGTTCAGTGCAGGTGTCTTAATGCTGGATGCAATGTGGTCACTTTAGAGAGTGCCTTCAGCACACCTTGGGCCTTGGGGGGGCAGGTCTCTGATGCTTCGCGGTCACTATTGAATGTTCTATTCGAGGAACCTTATTCACTTATGCATGCTCACAACCACACACAAACGGATGCAGGGATGTAAATGTAAATATCACATGCAGATATGTAGATGGGTATGTGACTGAATATGAATGTATATGTATGTATACTGTATATTCATTTGTAAATATGCGTATGTATATTTATGGAATTCTACTGCAAAGTCATGAATGTTATTAGTCTTTATGCATGTGTTGCTGTGTTCTGCATGTACTTTGCAGGATTGCAGACGGAGGTTGGGTCAAGGGTCAAAGTTATCGCCAAGACCTCTACATCTCTGGACTTTTCTCCTGATTTTCCTGCATCTGGATCTCAACACCTCAAGATCAAAGCAGCACATCATGTTTTCTCTTCTGTCAAAAGCCTCCTCTTCCATGGATATGATGAAGATGTGGCTAAGAATAGCACACTCTTTTTTTGTTGCTCGTGCGATCCCACACATGCCTGGTGAAGAGTGCAGTCAGTTTTCTGACCGCCGGGTCTCCTATGGAGCTCTGCAGTCAGGATGATGGACATCAGCTCATTAAAGCCCGTCAACTGTGAAATTTGTGTTATAGCTTTTTCTTATGGGGGTTGGGGAGAGGGGGGGACTGTGCAGAGGGAAGAGAGAGCTCCTTTATCACGTGTGTCTCCATGAGGCTGTTTTCCAGCTGCTGCCATCTTTTTCTAACCATGAAGTCTTTTCCAGTGATAGAAACTGGGGCAAGAGCAGATCCTCCCAGGACTAGCCACCAAAGCCCCCTCGAAGCCCCCACGCCTCTGTGTGTTGGCACTTTTGGACTGGATCTGAACACAGTTCAATCACAGGTCTCAATATCGTTCACACAAGCCCATTGCCCTCGTTTAGAAAAGAGTGAGAAAGAAGAAAGCAGAGCAATTATCTCCACTGTAATATGACAGACAGCTGTTCCAATAAGGCAGCTGGTGTAACTGATAATTATAATGAGTTCTGGCACCCCAAATCATAATTTATGCAAACATGCATGCACCAAAACACACTGCAGCAGTGATACATGTGAAAATAGGGAAATACAGTAACATATTCTGATATCTAGAGAAAAGGGAGGAAAAGAAGGCAAGATTTACTGTATGAGTTTGAATTTTAAATAAAAAGCTGATAACGCCAGTGTGGAAGAACGTCTGCTCAGTGGAGTGAATGAAGAAGCTGTGAGAGGAGAATTCATGGGAAAAACTGTACAAAGCAGCAACATTAAGAAGAAAATGGCACAATGCAGCTGCTTGAAAACTCAAAAGACACAGGTGAAAACATATATCCTCAAAATTGGAAAAATATAATTAAAATAACATGGCAATAAAACTCAGTGAACATCACTCCATCACTTCATTGTTTTCAGCCATGATGCACACATGCAACACAATGAGATAAATCCATGGGATTGTTCTGAAGATTAAAAGTTCAGCCATGTGCTGTAACAATCCCATGGATTTATATTCTTGCACGCCAAAGCAGCAATGATCATTTAGCATTCCTCACTTGTTTGAAGCCTGGGTGATGGGAGAAGGATGCAGCTCTGAACTGCACTTTCTTCTTCTCTTTCTTCTTCTTCTCTTTCTTCTTGTCTCCACTGGTGCTGCTGAAGATGGATCTCCAAGGAAAAACTGATCACAGGAGGTGAAGCAAACACACTGGATCCTCTTTTTCTCTTCCTCCCGACTGTTTCTCTCCGTATCACACAAACACCACCTCCCCCTGCCATCCTTCCCTCCCCCTCCTCCCTTCCTCCACCTCCTCCCAATCTGATGTTTGCTCTGATCTCTGCTGCATGGTGTTTACTCGACTCCCGTGCAGCCCTCAAAGACAGGATGAATTACAAAAACGATGAGGATCAGTATTAAATTTTTTGACTTTTTCCAAGTGAGATGTGATCAGAGTGTCAATGCTGTCAGCATCACCGCTTCAGCAGCCAACAGCACACAACACGTCACATGGCACTGAATCTGTCCTGAGGCGCAAGCATCCTCACACACTCTCTTAACACTTGACTTCTTGCATAAATGTCAACGCTCAAATATGGTGATGCTGAAAGTGTAAAGGAGAAGCAAAACAGCTATTTTTGCATGCTCTACCAGCATATTCCAGAGATTAGACTCCAGATTACATAGAGCACCTCAAAAATGTACATGTGCCAACTGCTATGCCATATGGACTAACTCCACAGGGCTCTCTCTCCCCCAACGGCCTATCCGGAGGCAAGGGATGCCCCTATAGTCCAAAGTAAGCAGATTTCCTCTGGCATTAATTTTCAGGATCATTTATTTTTGGTTTAACCTCATGGAACAACGTTGTTTTGGATTCCATTAGAGATTAAGGAAATCTTAATCAGATTATTGCAATAATCTGCAGCTGACACAATGAACACAAGCACAGGGTAAAGAGAGATAACAAGTGAGGGTACGGTTCTTTCATTAATGCACAATGGCTGTTATCACACACACACACACACACACAACGCAACATAAACAAGGACACACACACACACACACACAAACACACACACTGGAATTGAAAAGCTTTGTTTGTTTTGCAGCTGAAGATAAATAATTCCTCAATGTGTAACTAATCTGCAGTTACCCATTATTAGGATTCCAGCTGAGGAATAAATGCACAACTGCCATCAAAGCTGCAAAACGTAATTATTTCTTATCTCAGACCTCCAAAAATCTAAACGACCCTAAAAAATTCTGGAAAACCATCAAATCTCTCTCAGGCATCCCCCAATAATCTGACCTCCCATCACAACTTCTTGTTGACTCTGTTCCTGTGTCAAATAAGCACGAGATCCTGAACTGTTTCAATAAACATTTTGTTGCTTCTAGTTCATTATTTGGCAGTTACTAATGGAAAATCAGCCACTTCATCTAATAACCAAACTTCTACAAATCAAATCCCTCCTACAACTTGTACATATTGCAGTTCTGACAATAAAGTTGACTTTGACTTTGACTTGAAAAGAAGCAGAGTTTGGAAAAACAGATTCAAAGAGATACAGAAAATTTGTAATATCCATCCATCCAACCTCACTCCCTCCCTCTTCTGCTTCTTCTGGTCTCAGGTCTCGGGGCAGCATCTTGAGCAGGGAGGTCCAGACATCTCTTTCCACAGCCTCTTCCAGCTCTTCTGGGAGGACTCCAAGGTGTTCCCTGGCTAGCTGAGAGACATAGTCTCTCTAGCGTGTCTTGGGTCTTCCTGGGGTCTCCTCCCAGTCGGATATGCCCAAAGCACATCCCTAGGGATGTGTTGGATAAAATAATTAATTATTTTATCATCTCTCTACTCAATAAACAACTCTGAGGACACAAGAAGACTTTTCAACCCAGTTTTTACTTTAAAGGAGGCAGAATTCAAAACTGGCTTAAACATAGATGTCACATTGAATCTACTATGGTCATGAGGTCTGCCCACAGACAGTATAAAGAAGTGCATTTTTATCATGCTTATCAGACAGACGAGGTCAAGACAACCCCTGCTTTCCTGCTTACAGAGGCCTTGGTGTTTATCAGGTGCTCGGGCTCTGTGCTCCTGCAGTTTTATTCTCTCTTCAGACAAAACAACTCTTAACTCATGCACAAGGTTCTACATTAATTTAACATTAGTAAGTGATAACATCCATGACCTTAACCTAAATTCCCCTAACAGGAGGTGCCCAGGGAGCATCATTACTGTACCAGATGCCCAAAACACCTCCACTGGCTCCTCTGGATGTGGAGGAGCAGCGGTTCTACTCTAATAAGGGAGAGTCCATCTACCCTGCAGAGGAAACTAATTTCAACCTCCTGGATCCACCATCTCATTCTTTCAGTTTCTACCCAGAGTTTATACCCTATCCTTCCTCCCCTCCAGTCAGTGTCAGTAGGAACGTAGACGACCAGTAAACAGAGAGCGTTGCCTTACATCTCAGCTCCCTCTTCACCACAATAGACTGGCACAGAGTCCACAATACTGCAGATGCTGCACCAATCAGTCTGCCAATCTCATGCTCCATTCTTCTGTCACTCGTGAACAAAACCCTGAGATACTTTAACTCCTCCACTTGAGGCAGAACCTTGCCCTTGGCCCAAAGAGAACAATCCACCCTTTTCTGACTGAGGACCATGGCCTCAGATCTGGAGGTGCTGATTCTCATCCCAGCCATTTCACACTTTGCTGTGAACCGCTCCAGTGAGAGCTGAAGGTCACGGCACGATGACGCCAACAGGACCACATCATCTGCAAAGAGCAGGGAAGGAATCTTGAGGCCAAAAAAACAGACTCCGTCCACCACGTGGCTGCACAGAGTTATTATGTCCATATAAGTTATGAACAGAATTGTGACTCGACCATGACACCTCTAAATGACTCCTTCCAAAAACCAATGCAGACATGTTCCTGTTTTTGATTGTCTACATCTGCCTTATAATCTGTCTGTTTTGCTACTTTGATATCTTTGTTTTAACTTATTTAAAAAACTGTAGTTCTCTCTTATGATTGTGTATTGTTGATTGTTCAACGAAATTCTACTTTTGCTGTTGTCATCATTCTTTAGTTTGTAGCCAGATCTCTCTTGTAAATGAGTCCTTGAGGCTCATGGGATTAACCTGCCTAAATAAAGGTTGAATGAATGAATGACTACAGGCAGCCCTGGAGGAGTCCAACTTCCACCCTGAAGGGTCCGACTACTGGCAATGTGAACTGAACGCTCACACCGCTTGTAGGGGCCGAACAGCCTGTAGCAACAGGCCTCCAATCCTTTACTCACGGAGCAGTGTACCCCAAGGAACATGGTCAAATGCTTTCTCCAAGTTCACAAAACACATCTAGACTGGGGCGGGGGGATCAAACTCCCATGGCCACTCGAGGACCGTAGTGAGAGTAAAGATCTGGTCCAGTGTTCCACGGCCAGGACGGAACCCACATTGTTGGATCTGAGGTTTGACCAATGATCAAACTCACTTCTCCAGTACCCTGGCCCTGAATAGACCTTACAGGGAGGCTGAGGAGAGTGATGTCCCTATAACTGGAGCACACCATCCCCTTTTTAGATGAGGGAAACCACCACCCCAGTCTGCCAATCCAGTGGCACTGCTCCTAATGTCCACACAATGTTTCTAAGGCATGTCAACCAAGACAGCCCCACAAAATCCAGAGCCTTAAGGAAACCAGGGTGAATCTCATCCACTCCTGGAGCCCTGCCGCCTCTGCGTTTTTTAACTACCTCCATGATCTCAGCCACAGTTATAGACGAACCAACCCCCAAGTCCCCCAGCTCAGCTTCCTCCATGGAAGACGTGCTGATGAGATTGAGAAGGTCCAAGAAGTATTCCTTCCAACCCCCCGGTGATATCACTGGTTGAGGTCAACAGCACCCCACCTTCACTGAACAGTGTTAGTAAAATGTTGCTTTCCCCTCCGCTGCCTGATGGTTTGCCAGAATCTCCTCTGAGCCGACAGAGAGTCTCTATCCAAGGCCTCACCAAACTCCTCCCACATCTGAACTTTTGCCTCGGCAACAGCCAAGGCTGCGGACCGTTTGGCCCTCCGGTACTCCTCAGCTGCTTCCAGAGTCTCACCAGTCAACAAGGGCTAATAGGGCTCCTTCAGCTTGACAGCCTCCCTAACCCGGGGAGTCCACCACCGAGTTTGGGTATGGCCACCGCGAGAAGCACAGACAACCTTGCTGCCACGTCTCAGGACAGCCACTTCAACAACTGAGGCGCAGAACATGGCCCACTCTGACTCGATGACCCTGACCTCAGCTGTCTCTTCCAGAGGTGTTAGTTGAAGATGTTACTGATGGGTTCTTCTGCCAGGTGTTCCCAGCAAATCCTTATACACGTTTGGGTCTACCGGGTCTGTCCAGCATATTTCCCCGCCATCGGATTCAACTCATTACCAGGTGGGGATCAGTTGAAAGCTCCTCCCTGAACAACTTGTCTAAACTGGTTTAGTGTCAGATGTGTCATTTAATTAAGTCTGAACAACACGTACCTGCAGAAATATGAAGAAAAACTGGATCAGCACGTTGTGACGTCTCATTCAAGAACTTATAAAGTGAAAGTTTTTCAGTCAGTTCAGAGCTGCAGCTGAAACAAACATCAGTTTGTCTGAAGAAAAACTTCCTGAGTTCATCTGGTCTTTCCCAACATCAGATTTTAATCCAGGTGAGTTCAGATTATTTTTTAGTTTCTACAGGAAACTTTAACACAAACTCAGAGCTTCATGAAGGAAACTCAACAGGAAGCTAGATAAATGACATTTTCTGTCAAAACAGAGAACTCTGAGGACTGAAGGACTTCACTGAGACATGAAGAAGAAGCTGAGATGTTACAGCTAAAAGAAGCCAGGCTCGACTACTGCAACTCACTGTTTATTGGTATCCCTGGCAAAAACATTCAGAAGCTTCAATATATTCAAAACAGTGCAGCTAGGATTCTGTTGAGAGTTCGCAAATTTGATCATATTACACCCATTCTCCATAACCTCCATTGGCTTCCTGTCACCTACAGAATTCAGTACAAAACTGCTCTCATTACCCATCAATGCTTGCACGGCACTTCACCTGACTATCTAAAGGACATTCTTGCACCATATTCATCCACCCGGTCTCTACGATCACAGAACAGTAATTTCCTTCATATTCCTCGGACCAAATTGAGGACCATGGGAGACCGAGCATTCTGTGTGGCTGCCCCCCGCCTGTGGAACTCCCTCCCTGACGACCTGAGAGCTCCACAGTCACTGGTTGACTTTAAAAGCGGCATTAAGACTTTTCTTTTTAAGCAAGCCTATTCTGCCTCCACATGATTTTATCTTTGATCTTAGCTGTTATCTTTATTGATTTTACTTGATTTTATCACTTGTTTTATTTTATTTATTTTTTAAGCAAGCCTAAATCTACATGATTTTATCTTTGATCTTAGTCGATATTATTATTGATTTTATTTGATTTTATCACTTGTTTTATTTTTTACCTTTACCTTGTTACACATTGTAGCACTTTGAGATTTTTACTAATGAAAAGTGCATTATAAATTGAATTCATTATTATTATTATTATTATTATTATAAGCAGAGTTTGGAGAAACAGATTCAAAGAGATACATAAAATGCTGCTGTTTATTCCCACTATATTAGGTTTAATGTATTACTAGTTGATGTTTTTCTTAGTTAATTCTAGATGTTATTACTGTTTTTTTTCTCTTGCATTTGTTGTTGGATGTAACTGGGACCCCGTGTACATAATCTCGTTTTCATCACATGTACCACATGCGGTGCAAATGACAATAAAGACTCTCTGACTCTGACTCTGAAAATGTGTAACATACGCAGATGACAGGAAAAGACATTATTATTATTATTATTGTGGATTTTCCTTATTGTAAAACCCAAGTATAAAATGTTAAAAGGTTGCAATAAGGACACAGGTAAGTTCTGCTGGAAATGAGGAGACAAGATTCAAGAAAATTACAAAGTTTATTCAGTTTCAATAACTTTAATTACTGAAGACCTGATTTTAAATAGTTAAAAACAGTGAATGCATTTAACAAAAACTTTAGAGAGTCAGAGAGTCTTTATTGTCATTTGCACCGCATGTGGTACATGTGATGAAAACGAGGTTATGTACACGGGGTCCCAGTTACATCCAACAACAAATGCAAGAGAAAAACAGTAATAACATCTAGAATTAACTAAGAAAAACATCAACTAGTAATACACTAAGCCCTAATGTAGTGGAAAAACATCATTATAAACAGCAGCACGAACATGAGTCTGTATGAGCAGATGGTCACAGATGAACACAGCAACAAGAAAACAGATCAGCATCAGCATGATGTGATATTTTGCAGTGTTTATTTTTATTTTATTTTTATTTATTCATGAGTCTAACAGCCTCAGGGTAGAAGCTGTTCCTCAGTCTAGTGGTTCTACATTTGATGCTCCTCAACCTCCGTCCTGAGGGGAGTGGGGCAAAGAGTGAGTGTGCTGGGTGAGTGAGGTCTTTCATGATGCAGGTGGCTCTTTTCCTGCATCTGGAGGTGTAAATGTCTGTGATGGTGGGGAGACTGACTCCAACAGACTTCTGTGCAGCCTTCACCACTCTCTGTAGAGCTTTCCTCTCTTCAACTGTGCAGCCTCCATGCCACACGTTGATGCTGGAGCACAGGACGCTCTCCACTGCACACCTGTAGAAGGAGGTGAGGACTGGGCTGCTCAGACCAGCTCGTCTCAGCCGTCTGAGGAAGTAGAGTCTCTGATGACCTTTCTTGATCAGGCTGGTGGTGTTGTTGCTCCAGCTGAGGTTATCATTCAAGTGTACACCCAAATATTTGTAGCTGGAGACCACTTCCACTGCAGATCCACCTATAGTGGGGCGTGGGTGTGTGTGTGTGTGTTTATTAAAAACAATCTAAATTTCAAATGAAACTGAGGCTTACCAATGGGGGAAGTAGTGAGGGATGGGACAACATTCAGTGCAGAGGAAAAGGGATCACCCTGGACTCTTCAACTGAACCAAAATAAAAAAAATAAAACACAGCTAACAAATAAAAAGGTGCTCTCACTAAACACACAAGACCGGACACCACCACCAGGGGTCACCACTGCCGCCACAGAAACCTCAGTCTCTAAAAGAAAAAGAAATTTAAAAAAAAAAGGGCATGTGTAAATGGTACAATGGCACTACAGTACAATGTTGCACTTTATCCACCTAGTAGTGCCATCAATACTCCCAGCAACAGGGGAAATTCAACTTGATAGTTTAAAAATATTTTATAGGTAGTTTAAAAACATTTTATAGTTAGGCAAAACAGCAGCAGCCTCAATCCAAGTGTGTTACGGGGACTCATCAAGCGCTGAGATCTGGTAAGTTACCCCACTGCCAAGTAAACAGATCCTCAATTCTGCCTATGTGGTACAGCTTCCTGTCAGTAAACAAACAAATGGACAGATCGGTCCAGATATTGGAAGTGCAGCAGAGGAGGCCAGCACGATGCAGACAAAGAGAGCCAGTAGAGTTTGACGCCACGACGCAAAAATAGCTCCACAACAGGTGAGGGCTTACTTTTATGCAGCAGCCATAATTAGCCATAAAGTGGCAGCGTACCATTTATGCTGCTGCACATCCATCCAAGATCCCTCGACTCTTCTGCTTGTTCTGGACTCAGGTCTCAGGGCAGCATCTTGAGCAGGGAGGTCCAGACATCTCTTTCCACAGCCACCTCTTCCAGCTCTTCTGGGAGGACTCCAAGGTGTTCCCTGGCTAGCTGAGAGACATAGTCTCTCCAGCCTGTCTTAGGTCTTCCTGGGGTTTCCTTCCAGTTGGACATGCCCGAAGCAAATCCCTAGGGATGTATTTGATAAAATAATTATTCTTTTATCATCTATCTACTCAATAAATAACTCTGAGAACACAAGAAGACTTTTCAACCCAGTTTTTACTTTCAAGGAGGCAGAATTCAAAACTGGCTTAAACACAGATGTCACATTGAATCTACTACGGTCGTGAGGTCTACCCACAGGCTGTATAAAGAAGTGCATTTTTATCATGCTTATCAGACAGACGAGGTCAAGACAACCCCTGCTTTCCTTCTTACAGAGGCCTTGGTGTTTATCAGGTGCTACCCTGCAGAGGAAACTCATTTCAACCTCCTGTATCCACGATCTCATTCTTTCAGTCACTAACAAGAGTTTATACCCTATCCTTCCTCCCCTCCAGTGTCATTAGGAATGTAGACCGACCAGTAAACAGAGAGCGTTGCCTTACAGCTCAGTTCCCTCTTCACCACAACAGACCAGCACAGAGTCCACAATACTGTACTGTAGATGCTGAACCAATCAGTCGGCCAATCTCACGCTCCATTCTTCTGTCACTCGTGAACAAAACCCCGAGATACTTTAACTCCTCCACTTGAGGCAGAACCTTGCCCTTGGCCCAAAGAGAACAATCCACCCTTTTCTGACTGAGGACCATGGCCTCAGATCTGGAGGTGCTGAGCTGATTCTCATCCCAGCCATTTCACACTTTGCTGTGAACCGCTCCAGTGAGAGCTGAAGGTCACGGCACGATGACGCCAACAGGACCACATCATCTGCAAAGAGCAGAGAAGGAATCTTGAGGCAAAAAAATGGACTCTGTCCACCCCGTGGCTGCACCAAGAAATTCTGTCCATAAAAGTTATGAACAGAATTATGACCAACTTACTACTGGCAATGTGAACTGAACTCACACCGCTTGTAAGGACCGAACAGCCTGTAGCATCAGGCCTCCAATCCCATACTCACGGAGCAGTGTACCTCGAGGAACATATGGTCAAATACCTTCTCCAAGTTCACAAAACACATTTAGACTGGGGCGGAGGGATCAAACTCCCATGGCCGCTCAAGGACCATAGTGAGAGTAAAGATCTGGTCCAGTGTTCCATGGCTTGGACGGAACCCACATTGTTCCTCCTGGATCTGAGGTTTGACCAACGATCAAACTCACTTCTACAGTACCCCTGAATAGACCTCACAGGGAAGTTGAGGAGAGTGATGTCCCTATAACTGGAGCACACCCTCGTGTCCCACCTTTTTTAGATGAGGGAAACCACCACCCCAGTCTGCCAATCCAGTGGCACTGCCCTGATGTCCACACAATGTTTCTAAGGCATGTCAACCAACACAGCCCCACAACATCCACAGCCTTAAGGAAACCAGGGTGAATACACTCCTGGAGCCCTGCCGCCTCTGTGTTTTTTTAACTACCCGTATTTTCCGGTGTATAGGTCACACCTTTTTATGGTTTTTTCAAGGCCTGCGACTTACACACCGGTGCAACCTATATACTGTATGGCTTTTTATCACTTTCAGCTAAACAATTTTTTTAATCCAGCTCATTTCACAATTACGTTCATTTATTAAGGAAAAGTTCAGCTCAGACACATATTTGCTATAATTTTGATCAAACAAATAATTGTTTTTAATATAAAAATATTGAAGTTCTCAAGACCTTGTTTTATGACTTTGTAAACACATCTTTCAGAATACTTTAGAAAATAATTTTTAGCATATAAATAGTATTGTGCAAGTATTGTTAAGCAAACTTACAAATGTAACCTAACAGTTACAATGTTGTTATACATGGTATTAGTTTTAGAAATTCAAAAATTTAACTTAAATGATAAACTAAACTGTAAACTAGAAGTAAATAACAAGTGCATTGGGAGTACCGGTATATGAAAAAGTATACTAGTGGTATACTTTAAGTATACTTAAATAAATTAAAATATGAACTTGAAGTACACTATAAGTACATTGACAGTCTAATTAAAAGTGTACTACTAGCATACTTTAAGTATACTTCAATAAACTAAAATATGAACTTGAAGTACACTATAAGTACATTGGAAGTCTAATTAAAAGTGTACTACTGTACTAGTATACTTTAAGTATATTATAAACTTTAAATGGGTCAATTTAGTCCCAAAAAAGTATATTGTGAGTAAACTGCGAGTATACTTAAAAGTACACTTAGAGACATATACTTTTATATACTTTAGTATACTTAACAACATATACTTAAAGTATACTTCTTTTTGGTAAGGGTATCCAGGACTCCCAGTACTGAATGAGTCATAGAAAAAGCCACATCCCGTAAATAGAAACGGATGAAAGAAAAGGGCGAGCTCCATGCTGCCGCTAAACAGATGTCGCTGACCGACATCCCACCATGCAGAGCTGTGGACGAAGCCATCGCTCGCGTGGAATGTGCCCGCAGAGTTGTAGGAGGCTCTTTTCCAGCAGCTTTGTAGGTCTCTGTTATGGCCTCACACAGCCAGTGAGAGAGGTGCTGCGAGGACAGAGCACGACCAGCTGAATTGTCCCTATAATGGACAAACAGGTTTTGAGAGTGACGCACACCCGTTGTGCATGCCACATAACATCTGAGGGCTCTGACTGGGCACAATAAATGTGACGTAGCTTCCTCCTCTGATGTGTGAGGAGAGAGATGGAAGCCACTCGGAGTTATTGTCCGTGATCTAAAACTGCTGGTGATAGACTTTGGCATGAAAGCCAGATTAGGCCTCAAAGTTGCTAAGCTCCCATCAGGTTTAATTTGTAAACACGAGGGAGCCACAGAGAGTGCACAAAGGTCACTCACCCTTTTAGCAGACGTGAGTGCCAACAGGAGAGCAGTTTTAATGGACAAATCTTCATTGACACCTCCTCTAAAGGTTCGAAGGGAGCTTTGGATAAAGCGCCTAGAACTACTGACAGATCCCACTGGGGGGTGAGGTCACGCTTCATGGGTCTAAGGCGTCTAACGCCCTTTAGGAAACGTTTCATCAGAGGATGATTGAATAACGTCCTGTTACCAAACCCCTCGTGACATGATGAAATAGCCGCCGCATATACTTTTATGGTGCTAAAGGCTAGTTCTCTCTCTAACAGCAGTTGCAAAAATGACAAGACACAGCCGATGTCACATGCTATGGCCTCGATGTCTTTTTCCCTGCACCACTGCTGAAAAGCTGCCCACTTAGACGCATAAAGCGTTGTCGTGGATGAAGCTCGAGAGTCCTGAATTGTCCGGACTATGGCTGGGGTGAGGCCTAAATTTGTTAGGCGACGCCGCTCAGCTTCCAGGCCCACAGGCATTGGCCTATCTCCGGGAAGTGCCTGATTGCCCCTCCCGCTTGGAGGAGAGCATCCTCTCTCCAAGGAAGCTGCAGGGGACTGTCCACTAACAGCCGTTGCAGGTCTGGGAACCAAGGAGCGTATTTGCGCTCTGGAGCCACGAGGATGAGAGTTTCTCTTCCCGGACTCGTTCTAGTACCCTTGGTACGAGTGGAACTGGTGGAAAAGCGTATAGCTTCTTTTCTGACCCCCATCTGTGCGCAAAAGCGTCCACTCCCAGAGGAGGATCGTCTTTGGGGTTTAACGAGCACCAGAGTGGACACTGATTGTTGTTCCGGGCTGCAAAGAGGTCTACTTCTGCACGACCGAACCTGGTCCAGATCTGGTTTATTATGTCTGAGTGGAGGGACCAGTCCCCGTGACGTGGCCCCCCTCTCGACATGATGTCCGCTCCCACATTCAGCACCCCAGGGATGTACACTGCTTTCAATGAGAGCAGGTTCTGATGAGGCCAAAGCAGCAGTTGCCTGACAACGTGCAGCAACTGAGCTGAGCGAGATCCCCCCTGACGATTGATGTACGATGCTGCCATCTGGTTGTCGGTGTGTACCAGTACATGTTGCTGATGAACCAAAGGAGAGAAGTGATGTAACACCTTTTGGACTGTCATTAGCTCCAGAACGTTTATGTGGAGGTGGATGTGGTTTGGCCACCTCCCCCCGCCCCCCCATCCCATCAGAGAAGCATCTGTGAACACTGGGATGTGAGACGTAGGTGTGGTCATGGAGACACCCTCCTTCAGGATGCGGGTGTTTCCCAAGTGACGTAGGTCTGCCTTCACGGATGGGGGAACCAGCACCATCCTGCGCTTCTGGCGCACCGGATCCACGTGCAGGCTGGCAAACCAGCGTTGGATCGATCTCATGTGTAATAAACCCAAATTTATCACAACATGGACGGCTGCCATCAGGCCTAATAGCCGCATAATTGTTGCCGCCGTCACCACCTTCCCCGGTTGGACGCGCTTCAGCTGTGCTGTCAGATCGGCTGCCCTCTGCTCTGACAGGCGCGCTCTCATCGAGCGAGAGTCCAGTTCTACCCCCAGGTAAACAATGGACTGTGCTGGGATGACTGAGCTTTTCATCCAGCTTACGACGAACCCCAGGTCCAACAGGTACTCTGCTAACACTCTGGTCTGGGCTGCTGCTTCCTCTCTCGACCTGCTTAAAATGAGCAGATCGTCTAAGTAAAAAAGAATCCCCATCCCTGCTGAGCAAAGTGGGCGTACTTCCGCTTCCACACACTTTGAAAAAGTTCTGGGCGCTAGCGAGTAGCCGAAGACTAGTCTGTTGAACTTGAACTGGCTCCCCTGGAAGGAAAACCTCAGGTATTTCCTGTGCTGTGGGATGATGCTGACGTACCAGTAAGCATCCTTCAGATCCAGGGATGTGAACCAGTCCCCCTTGTGAACATTCCTCAGCAGCTGTTTTATTGTGAGCATGTGAAAACCCCTCACCATAATGGATTGGTTGAAAAATGACAAATCCAGCACTGGTCTCAAGTCCCCTTTCTTCTTGGGGACGAGAAAATAACAAGAATAGAACCCTTTGTTCTGTTCTCCCTCTGCCACCTTGGAGATCACTCCCTTTGTCAGCATTTCCTGAATTTCTGATAGCAGGGAGGAGTTTTGACTTGGGTCTGACAACACTGTTTCCAGGATCCCCCTGAAAGGTGGGGTTTTGCAGCAAACTGAAGTGCATAACCCTTTCTTATGAGCTTGGACAGCCACCACAGATGCCATCTTTGCTTTGAGGATGTTGATAGAGAAGTACAGAGAGGGTCAGAAAGAACTCCATTGTGTGTTTGTGGATTTAGAAAAAGCATATGACAGGGTGCCAAGAGAGGAGGTGTGGTATTGCATGAGGAAATCTGGAGTGGCAGAAAAGTATGTTAGACTGGTACAGGACATGTATGAGGACAGCAGGACAGTGGTGAGATGTGCTGTGGGAGTGACAGATAGCTTCAAGGTGGAGGTGGGATTGCATCAAGGATCGGCTCTGAGCCCCTTCTTGTTTGCTCTGGTGATGGACCGACTAACAGATGAGGTCAGGCAGGAATCCCCATGGACTATGATGTTTGCAGATGACATTGTGATCTGTGGTGAGAACAGGGAACAAGTGGAAGAGAACTTGGAGAGGTGGAGGTATGCTCTTGAAAGAAGAGGAATGAAAGTCAGCCGTAGTAAGACAGAGTACATGTGTGTGAATGAGAGGGAGGCCAGTGGAACAGTGAGGCTACAAGGAGCAGAGGTCACAAAGGTGCAGGACTTCAAGTACTTGGGGTCCACTGTCCAGGAAAATGGGGAATGTGGTAAAGAGGTGAAAAAGAGAGTCCAGGCAGGATGGAGTGGATGGAGAAAAGTTTCAGGAGTGATTTGTGACAAAAAGGTGTCAGCAAAGGTCAAAGGAAAAGTTTACAAGACAGTGGTGAGACCAGCTATGTTGTATGGTCTGGAGACAGTGGCATTGACAAAAAGACAGGAGAAAGAACTGGAAGTGGCAGAAATGAAGATGCTGAGGTTCTCCTTAGGAGTGACAAGGATGGATAAGATCAGGAATGAGATCATCAGAGGTACAGCACATTCATTCATTCAACCTTTATTTAGTCAGGTAAATCTTTTGAACCTCATGGGCTCATTTACGAAAGCGACCTGCTAAAACTAAAGAACAATGAACAGCAGTGGTAGAATTTCCTTAAACAATAAACAATAAACAAACAAACAATAAACAATAGAAAACAAAAGAGAGAAAAAAACAAAAGAAAGTTTTTTTTTTTTTTTTTTAACAAAGTATCAAAAAACTAGCAAAACATTATAAGGTAGACGTATAAAATCAAAGACAGGAACAAATCTGCATTGGTTTTTGCCAGGATTCCAACAGATTCTGAAAACCATTTAGAGAAGTCAAGGTCGAGAGCTTCAGATCTTTTTGTAAGATATTCCATGAAGCAGGAGCGGAGTAGGAGAAGGCCCTTTTTCCAAGTTCAGTCCTCACTGACGGAACACTGCAGGTAATCATGTCCTGAGAGCGCACACTGTAGCTGCACTCACGCAAAGACATGTAGGAGGAGATGTATGAGGGCAGCAGACCAAGAAGTGATTTAAAGATGAAAATGTACCAGTGGAAGAGTCTGCGTGAGGTTAATGATGTCCAGTTAACCAGTGAATACAGGGTGCAGTGGTGGGTACGATAATCACAACCAGTTATGAATCTTAGTGCACCATGATAGACAACATCCAACATCCGCAGGGTGCTTGTAGGAGCATTCATGTAGAGAATGTCACCGTAATCAATGGAGGGAAGGAAAGTCACAGACACAAGGCGTTTCCTGACATTCAGTGATAGACATGATCTGTTTCTGAAAAAGAAACCCAGTTTAACTTTCAGTTTCTTCACTAGGTTTTCCACGTGGAGTTTAAAAGAGAGATGTGAATCAATCAGGATACCCAGATATTTATAGGAATCAACAAACTCAATAGAGACACCATTTGAAGATAAAATCAACTGGTAGATAAAGTTAGGGAGGCCAGACTGAGATGGTTTGGACATGTCCAGAGGAGGGACAGTGGGTATATTGGTAGAAGGATGTTAGAAATGCAGCTGCCAGGAAAAAGACAAAGAGGGAGGCCAAAGAGGAGATATATGGATGCAGTTAGAGAGGACATGGAGGTAGTTGGAGTGAGGACAGAGGATGCAGAGGACAGAGTGAGGTGGAGGAGGATGACTCGCTGTGGCGATCCCTGAAAAGGGAAAAGCCGAAAGAAGAAGAAGATGAGCTTGGACAGCCAACTGTCTTAACTGCATTTTTTCTGCCACTGTTCGTATTTTCTGCTCAGAGGCAGCGCAAGGTTTTGCTGCCTCGTCTGCATCATGAGCTTCAGCCAGTCGATGGGGCCTCCCTCCGTTACCATGGTAACCCACGGGGGCCCCGCCCGAAAAGGGTTGGCTTACTGCGTCAGTGACGTGTTTCGTCCCTGCGTATGACGTCACCACGTTTGCTGTTACAGCGGGCACGCGCTCTGGTGGTGCATCGCTCGCGCTGGGCGCTGCTCGTCTTTTAGGCGGCGGTGCCTGTTCAAACTGAGTGCTTTGTCTCTTTTTACCTCGTTTGGAGCTGTTGTTGTGCTGCAGAGAGGTGGTGGCACTCATGTGCGTGGAACGCCAGTTAAACGCGTGACGAGACGGTAACAGAGCTCTGCTAGTCTGCGCGTGAGCAGAGCTAGCGTCACGTGACTCAGTGTGAAGCAGCGAGCTGTGGCTTTTACATGGCTTCGTCTGCTCGACACAAGGCTTAATAAACATGGTATCCGGATGTTTAATTACCTTTTCGTGACTCCTGCTGGTTCGTGACGAGGCTGGGCCAGCAACGTTTGATTTTATGAGAGGCAGCGAGCTGTGGGTTTTACACGGCTTAGTCTGCGCAACACGAGGCTTAATGAACATGGCGTCTGGATGTTTAAATACCTTTTCGTGTTTTCTGCTGGGCAGTGAAGAGGCTGGGCCAGCGGCGTTTGATTTTATAAGAGGCAGCGGGCGGGGTGTTTTACCCGGCACTGACTGCACATTAACAGATTCACCAAACATGAAACATTTATTTAATGTTACCTTGTTTGAGCTGTTTTTATTCGTGGACACCCGACTGCCGAAGGCTAGTCTGTCTGTGGTGGGAAGCATGTGTGTACGTGCGGCTGCGGGGTTATTTGGCCCCGCAGACAAGCCCGAAACATCAGAGAAAACATCTTTTGAAATATTTTGATCTTTTATTTTTCTCACACACATGCTCCCCGCAACGAGTTGCTGTCTCTGGTCCCGGCGGTCCCTCCGACCATCCGAGTGTCGGGCTGGTGGGCGGGTGGACGTGACGTTGCGCCCCGTCTCGGCGACTTCGTCCCTCTTCTTGAATTTCTCCATCAGTTCCTTCAGGTTGGAAGGAAAAAGTTCCTCCGCCGACACCGGTCCTTCTAAAAGTTCTTTTTGTAGCCGGTCGGGCATTGATGGTGCGTGCTTTAGCCACGTCGTGCGATGCGCCATCTGGAGCAAGACTGCTGCACGCGACCAACAAACCGTGGATGCGGCGCTGAGGTTTAGGATGACGTCCGCCGCCTTCCCCATCGTGCTTGCCGTCTCCTCTGGCAGGTTCGGGTCCTCCGCCAGCTTGGAGATTTGGTAAGCTAGCAACGCCGTGTTGTTGTTAGCTGCTTCGGCTTGGGCCGCTAGCTGGTGCACGCGGTCGGTTAGCTTTAGCACCGTCTGGTCGTGGCGTCCGCTGGGAATCGGTCTGTGGTCCGACCTGGCGGTTTTTGCCCCGAAAACTTCTGAGAGGCTCTGCTCCAGTGGGGGCACCGATGGGAAGGACTTCTCCGTGAATCCCTTCACTCTCGTGATCCCCACGAAGGAGGTTGCTGGGGCCTTGATTTTTGCGGGCGCTGCAGCAGCCTTGTTCCAGAGTGCCGTCACGGCTGGCAAGCGAGGCCAGACTGGGTCTGGACGTCGCTGCGGCGTGGTGCCGTACCTCAAGCCCACTAGGTCGTTCGGCCTAGACGGAGAAGGGGTTGGCACGGACAGGCCCTTCAGCGCGGCCGCCCCGAGGATGATGGAGGGCAGGTCCTGCCTCAGGGCACTCGACGTTGGGAAGCGCTCGCTGTCTGGGACCGTGAGCTCGGCTCCCAGGCAACCCTCGCAGACTTCGTGCTTGTCGAAGCTGAAGATCATGTCCCGCTTGCATTTAGGACAAATTCTTGCCATCTTGATTGAAGTTTGTGATGAAAATCTTAAATTTTTTACGAAGGTTCACTAGTGAGGCTGAATTATTAAAGAGGAAGAATCACCAGGGTCGAAGGGTAATATCGACCCAAGGGGTGGGCCCATCCGGTAGGTGGGCGTGGACTAAAAGGTTTTCAGTGAGCGCTGACGCGCAGGGAGATTATCCAATAAGCGGAGCTAAAGGGCGGAGCTAATCACGACAGTAGAACTTCAGGGTTTAGTTGAAGTGAAGGATTCAACAATGATGACTTTTGAACCTGTTGTTGATTCTTTGACCCTCAGAGTTCAGACATGTCTGCTGGCAGCAACCTGAGGTCTGAGTATCAGTTCCTGTGCTCCATCTGTCTGGACCTGCTCACTGATCCGGTCAGCACACCATGTGGACACAACTTCTGTGAAACCTGCATCAGCCAACACTGGGACGGTAACGTTCTCTCCAACTGTCCTCTGTGTAAAGAGCATTTCTCCACAAGGCCTCAGCTCAGAGTCAACTCCTTCATCAAGGAGATGGTCGCTCAGTTCAGACATGAAGCTCAGCAGAAAACCAGCAGCAGCTCAGAGCAACAAGCTGCAGAACCAGGAGAAGTTCCCTGTGACGTGTGCTCTGGACCCAGACTGAAGGCCCTGAGGTCCTGCCTGGTGTGTCTGGCCTCCTACTGTCAGACTCACCTGGAGCCTCACCTGACAGCTTCACGTCTGAGCAGACACCAGCTGGTGGATCCTGTGGAGAACCTGGAGGACAGGATGTGTTTGAAGCACAATCAACCTCTGCAGCTGTTCTGTAAGACCGACCAGACATGTGTCTGCATGATCTGCTCTGTTTTGGACCACAAGGCTCATGAACTTGTTCCTCTGAGAGAAGAATATGAAGGAAAGAAGGCAGAGCTGAGGAACACAGAGGCTGAAGTTCAGCAGATGATCCAGAACATACAGCTGAAGATCCAGGAGCTCAGAGAGTCTGTGAAGACCAGTAAAGATGCTGCAGACAGAGAGAAAGCTGAAGGTCTTCAGGTCTTCACTGATCTGATGAACTCTGTTGAGAGGAACAAGAAGAGCTTCATGAAGGAGATCGAAGACAAACAGAAAGATACAGAGAAACAGGCTGAAGACTTCATCAAACATCTGGAACAGGAGATCTCTGAGCTGATGAAGAGGAGCTCTGAGGTGAAGCAGCTCTCACGCTCTGAAGACCACCTCCACCTCCTCCAGAGCTTCAGGTCCCTGAAAGCTGCTCCACCCACCAAGAACTGGACCCAGGTCAGAGTCCATCCTCCATCATATGAGGGGGCCGTGGTGAGAGCTGTGGCTCAGCTGGAGCAGAACCTCAGGGAGAAGATGAAGAAGATGAAGAAGCTGTTTGAAGCTGAGCTGAAGAGGGTCCAGAAGTCTGAGGTGGACCTGACTCTGGATCCTAAAACTGCACATCCTAACCTCCTCCTGTCTGATGATGGAAAACAAGTGACAGATAGTGATGTCATGAAGAAGCTTCCAGACAACTCAGAGAGATTTTCTCAGTATCCTTTTGTTTTAGGGACTCAGAGTTTCTCTTCAGGCAGATTTTACTTTGAGGTTCAGGTTAAAGGAAAAACTGACTGGATGTTAGGAGTGACCAGAGAGTCCATCAACAGGAAGGAACACATCACACCGAGTCCTGAAGATGGTCTCTGGACTGTTTTGTTGAGAAATGGAAATAAGTACAATGCTCTTGCTGGTCCTTCAGTCCGTCTGAGTCTCCAGTCTGGTCCTGAGAAGTTGGGGGTGTTTGTGGATTATGAGGAGGGTCTGGTCTCCTTTTATGATGTTGATGCTGCAGCTCTGATCTTCTCCTTTACTGGCTGCTGCTTCTCTGAACCACTCTACCCAATCTTCGGTCCTTATCATAATTATGGAGGTAAAAACTCAGCTCCTCTGATCATCTGTCCTGTCAATCAATCAGCCTGATGTCCAGTCAATCAATCAGCCTGATGTCATGTCAATCAATCAGCCTGATGTCCTGTCAATCAATCAGCCTGATGTCCTGTCAATCAATCAGCCTGATGTCTTGTCAATCAATCAGCCAGATGTTTCCTCTGAAGCTTCACAAACAGAATCAGAAATCAGTTCAGTTCACATCTGAATTTATTTTATTTTGCTACATTTGGTTTGTTTTACTCAGATACAGAATGTGATCAATAAATATAATGTAATGTTATGTCATATTTTACTTTTTCTCTTAAGTGTTAAGCTTACAGTTTAGAATAAATATGAGCTCTATATTTTTCTTTATTTTTAGTCTCTTGAGTTTTACAATCAATCTGGTTTAGATGTTGTGGTTCGTCTGTACATTTTTCTGATCACAGCTGTAAATATCAAGTGTGATGAATATTAAATAAAATATTAAATAAAGTCAACAGAACTTGTTTTGTCATTAAAAACTGGGAGTTTGGTAAAGAAGAGAGTCCAGGCAGGATGGAGAAAAGTTTCAGGAGTGATTTGTGCCAAAAAGGTGTCAGCAAATGTCAAAGGTAAAGTTTAAAGACAGTGGTGAGACCAGCTATGTTGTATGGTCTGGAGACAGAGACATGGACAAAAAGACAGGAGACAGAACTGGAAGTGGCAGAAATGAAGATGTTGAGGTTCTCCATAGGAGTGACAAGGATGGATAAGATCAGGAATGAGATCATCAGAGGTACACGTGACGTGAATTTTCGCTACGTCAGAAATGAGTCGGAAAATGTGTTTCCATTTGTCGTTTAGCGCATCTCAAATCCCAAAAACCACCTCAACCGAGCGTAAAAACTTTTTAGCGTAATTCAGGAAGTAACCTCTCAATTTGCCGTTTCCATTAAGCTTTTCTGCTGCGCTATTTCAAATTGCGCAGCTAGAAACCTTGATGGAAACACGGCTACTGAGATGGTTTGGACATGTCCAGAGGAGGAACAGTGGGTGTATTGGAAGAAGGATGTTAGAAATGCAGCTTCAGGAAAAAGACAAAGAGATATACGAATGCAGATACAAAGGACATGGAGGTAGTTGGGGGAGGACTCCCTGTGGAGACTCCTGAAGAGAACATCTGAAAGAAGACAAGGACGACTTTAGGGTGACAGTTTGTTTGGACAAACGTTTGTCCCCCAGCTTCAGTGGTTTTACTTTAGTAGTCCATATTGATCATCTGCTTGGTTTTCTTGTTGTTTCCATAGATGTGCACTTTACTGCATTAGCATCAAAGCATCCACCAGGTTTTCTCTGTAATCTGCACAAACAGCAGCCAACCATAAAAAATGAAGATGGTTTTACCTTCTGACCACATGATGCAGTCCTGTTTTTGGTAAACAGTGGTTCTGATAAGTCCTTCGTTTGGATCTGGATTCCGTTGCTGAGGGTTACTCGTCCAGATGACGGTTTTTCCTTTACGACGCTCTTGTAAATACTCCGGAAAACCCACAAAAATGCTGGAATTTAAAACGCCTTCCTCTTTCAGTGCTTTATGACCCGTTTTACTGCTTTGCATTGTTGCAGCCAAGTTTGTCCAGGAACGTGTTTTGTTGCAGGGAGGTTCCTATAGTCTCATCCCACCATCAAACAGTAGCACTATAGGTTTATGGGGCGATGAGCTCAACAACCAAAGCAGTCAGCCAGAACGTCTGCATAAAACTGTTTTTTCTGTCAGGTCACGGTGGGAGAATCTTCTCTGGTTTTAGTCTTTTTTTTCTTTTAAGGTTCAGGTGAGGCTATCCTGCCTTACAAAAGTCATTAAACAGGCGTGAGATCACATTAAAACTTTCTAGTGGCAAAGGTGGGCGTCAGACCGCTAGGGAGCGCTAAAGCGCTAATCCGCTTATAGCGGACCTAAACAATTTGTGAGCGTTACAGCGGATTGACTAACTTTTATAATTCATAAGCGGATTTGCGCTATTTTTATTTAAAATGCAGTACCGCTAATAACTAATTATCTATCAGTAAAAACGAAAAAACTTATTTACGAGCTCTTAAATCAACCGGACGACTGCTAACAGACCATATCCTGTCAGCGCCGGATGTGGTCCGTGACAAAAAAGCGTCCCCCTCAGTCTCTTGGCTAGAGAGAGCGCTCTCTCCATAGACACTATAGCAGTTAGCAGCCAGTGTGTTACTCTGCAGCCTTATTGCTTGTTTTCGAAGAGTCAGACGAAGAGTTTTTAACATGGAGGGTGAACTTATGGATGTTTCTCAGCGGCCTACGCGACGCGTCAGCGCCTCATTTGCCCTCTTCAAAATGGCGACGGCCACAGAAGCAAAGGACTTTACAACAAAACACGGTAAAAACAATTGTTTCTTTGCTGAGAAAAAATATATTTCTTAGCTGACTTTATAGCACAAGGTTTTTCTGAGCTTAACCGGTTCACAAAATGGTCAAATCTGCTGGATTTAAAAAAGTAGTTCACCATTTGCCCTGTTCAAAATGGCGTCCGTTAGCGTGTTAGCATTTAGCTTCTGCTAGCATTGCTAATACATAAGCGCTTTTGTGCTATTTACACTTGGACTAAGCCCCTCCATTTGTAACTGGGTCGCAGACTTCTTAACAAACAGACCTCAGTCCGTGAAGATCCACAACTTCTCCTCCTCCACCATAACCCTCAGCACTGGCTCTCCTCAAGGATGTGTGTTAAGCCCTCTTCTGTTCACTCTGCTCACACATGATTGTGCAGCCACCCATCCAGGCTGTCATATTGTAAAGTTTGCAGATGATACAGCTGTGGTGGGCTGCATCACGAACAATGATGAGTCCAGCTACAGGCAGGAGGTGGAACACCTGGAGAGCTGGTGCAAAGACAATAACCTTCACATAAATGTGAAGAAGACAAAGGAGATGATTGTGGACTTCAGAAGGAACAAACACACCCACACCCCACTGAACATAAGTGGATCTGCAGTGGAAGTGGTCTCCAGCTACAAGTACTTGGGTGTACACTTGAATGATAACCTCAGCTGGACCAACAACACCACCAGCCTGATCAAGAAAGGTCATCAGAGACTCTACTTCCTCAGACGACTGAGACGAGCTGGTCTGAGTAGCCCGGTCCTCACCTCCTTCTACAGGTGCGCAGTGGAGAGCATCCTGTGCTCCAGCATCAATGTGTGGCATGGAGGTTGCACAGCTGCGGAAAGAAAAGCTTTACAGAGAGTGGTGAAGGCTGCACAGAGGTCTGTCGGAGTCAGTCTCCCCTCTATCACAGACATTTACACCTCCAGATGCAGGAAAAGAGCCACCTGCATCATGAAAGACCCCACTCACCCTGCACACACACTTTTTGCCCCACTCCCCTCAGGAAGGAGGTTGAGGAGCATTAAGTGTAGAACCACTAGACTGAGGAACAGCTTCTACCCTGAGGCTGTTAGACTCATGAATAAATAAATAATAAGAATAAACACTGCAAAATATCACATCATGCTGATGCTGATCTGTTTTCTTGTTGCTGTGTTCATATGTGACCATTTGCTCATATAGACTCATGTTCGTGCGGCTGTCTGTTTGTAATGATTTTGTTTTTCTATTACATTAGTGCTTAGTGTATTTCTAGTTGATGTTTTTCTTAGTTAATCCTAGATGTTATTACTGTTTTTCTCTTACATTTTGTTGTTGAATGTAACTGGGACCCTGTGTACATAATCTCATTTCATCACATGTACCACATGCGGTGCAAATGACAATAAAGATTCTCTGACTCTGACTCTGACTTTTGAAATTGCGGACCTAAATAAATTAATAAGTGCTTTAGAAATAGTGGAACTAATTTTTGGATTAGCGCTGCTCAGCACTGTCTAGTGGAATACCCTGATGCATGCTCAATAATCCAGGTAGAAAAATCTAAAAAAGCTAAGTGGAATGAATTGCTTTGTTTTCTGTGGAAACCTTTTCAAAAACATGTATAGTTAGTTTCTTTCACCAGGAAGACTAACCTTAATTGTGGTTTTATACCTGAAAGTTTCATCATGAGACTGAGTTCTCCACATATTTTCATCTTGCTAAATCAAATTCAGAATAGGAATAAACAATTATGGACAGAATGTATCTGTACAGCCAGGGGGTGGAGGGAGTCTTGTTCGGTGGCCTCATCTCTGCTCTTTGCAGACGATGTGGTCCTATTGGCGTCACTGTGCCCTGATCTTCAGCTTTCATTGGAGCAGTTTGCCGAGTGTGTTGAGGATCAACACCTCCAAATCTGAGGTCATGGTCCTCAGTCAGAAAAGTGTGGATTGCTCTCTTCAGGTCGAGGGTGAGGTTCTGCCTCAAGTGGAGGAGTTCAAGTATCTCTGGTTTTTGTTCATGAATGAGGGAAGAATGGAGCGTGAGATTGACAGATGGATTGGTGCAGCGTCTGCAGTATTGTGGACTCTATGCCGGTCCGTTGTGGTGAAGAGGGAGCTGAGCTGTAAGACAAAGCTCTTTGTTGACCGGTCGGTCTATGTTCCTCCCCTCACCTCTGGTCATGAACTCTGGTAGAGACTGAAAGAATGAGATCGTGGATACAGGAGGTTGAAATGAGTTTCCTCTGCAGGGTAGCTGGACTCTCCCTTAGAGATAGGGTGAGAAGTTCAATTATCAGGAGAGACTCGGAGTAGAATCACTGCTCCTCCACATCGAGATGCGCCAGTGGAGGTGGTTCGGGCATCTGGTAAGGATGCTTCCTGGGTACCTGTTTTGGACATGTCCAACTGGGAGGAAACCCTGCAGAAGACCCAGGACACTGGAGAGACTATGTCTCTTGGTTGGCCTGGGAACGCCTTGGAGTCCTCATAGAAGAGCTGGAAGAGTTGGCTGGTTGTGGAAAGAGAGGTCTGGACCTCCCTGCTCAAGCTGCTGCCTCCGAGACTCGACTTCAGAACAAGCAGAAGGTAATGTATGGATGGATAAATACAAAGTTAAGACATTTCTGTGCAAAAATCTGACAAGGTTGGCACTAAAATGGGTGTTGATGGTACCTAAAATGTCCCTAGAAGGTAGCTGAAAGAGGGAACCCAGCCGTTGCTAGAAAGGGGTGGAAATTGGACCAAGTCCTTTTGTAATGGAGACCCAGTCGTCACTAGAGCACATCCAAAAGAGGTACTCAGTTGTTGCTAAACAGGAGTCAAAAGGGGGAATCAGGTCATCGTTACGAGGTGGTCTAAAAATCATTGTGAGAAGAGAAACTAAATTGTAGCTAGAGCGAGTCAAAATGGGAACCTCTTCGTCGCTAGACTTTAGCTGAAAAGGGAGATCAAGTCATTGTTAGAAGAGAGTCGTAGTAGTGGAGCCATCCATTCTTAAAAAGGAGTTATAAAGGAGACACTTGTTGCTAAAAGAGCTAAAGCCCCTTCTCCACAGTTTTAGCACTCTTCAGTTCAACTCCACACCAGTTAAGAGTCTCCACTGCCAGTTCCTGCTCCGTTTATGGTAATACCTCATCCGTGGTTCCAATTGTGCCGTTCTAAGCAGACAATACTGATGTCATCAGACTACAGCTGTCATTTGACCCAATTTGGGCAGAATATGAGCCATGACTGTCCTGCCCAAAAAGCTGGGAAGCCAATGGAGACACACCTACACCTGAGTATAGCCGATTACAAACAAAGCGATTAGAGTGGTACTTATTCATGGAAATGCAGGTTGAATTGTTCCTAGAGCCTGTTGAGAGAGGGACTAGCTAGCTAGGCACTTTTCATCCAGACAGACAGGTAAACTATTTACCCGTTTTAAAATAACTACGTAAACCTCTCACACTTAGTTGAGTGAGTCAATTTCTGTTTGGCCGAAATGTTGCTCCTGGGTGAAAGTTTTGATTTTAGTTGAGGCCCCCCAAAAATTGTCAATAAATTGACTTATCCCACATTTGAAACGAGGAAGAATAGACCAGAAAGTTCATTCTCAATAGTCCAGGTATCAAATCCGCTCATTCTCAATCAGTTCATCTGGACAGTTTCTTTTTACGGAGGAAGAATAGACATTTTAAATATGCTTGGATACCCATATGATGGTGTTCGGTTTGCACTAAAATAACCCACAGCATCAACTTTGTTGTTTTAAACTAACATTGGTGATTAAAAAACAGCAAGAAACAGATCTTCTAACAGCTTAGATTTACAAAACAGGTTTCAGCTGGATTAGTGGGTGTTGTGTGTAGCTTTACAGAAAAAGGAGCAAACTGTACAAGTTTGGACGCCCCAGGAGTTTTTAATTTGGCTCCTAATTATCGTCCTTTGGTTCTGACTTGATGCTCCCCCTCCCTCCCATTTGAACTGCCTTAACACAAAAAACTTTCACACATTACCACACAACACAAATATTTTAACACTGGACTCTGTGTCATCAAAACGGGTTATTCACTCAACTCACGGTCATGTGTTCATTCAGTTTGCACTACTTCTTATATTTGCACTAATGTTTGTATTACATTACTGCCTATAGTCATACTACTGTTTACATTCACTGTTTACATTTATTACTACTGTTTACATTTATTACTACTGTTTACATTTACACTACTTTTTATATCTACACTACTGCTGATATATTATTTTTACTAGCCTTATTGCATATGCCACTTTACCTCTATACCAATATCAACTACCTCATACATATACTGTGTACATAAACTTCATATGCTGCTTTGTCACTCTATTACAAATGTCAATGCCAGAACTTTCATTTTATTTTATAGATATACTTTTTACACTTTTATACTACTATGCAAAAAACTCAGGACAGTATTACACTTTTGTTATTTCATTTTATGCTTATGTTTATTAAATGTTTAGTGTTTTAGTGTTGGTGTAACTTTTCATACTTTCATACTACTACTATGCAAAAACTACTATGCAAAAACTCAGGACAGTATTACACTTTTATTATTTCATTTTATGCTTATGTTTATTAAATGTTTCAGTGTTTTAGTGTTTAAATGGTTACTGTTGCACCGAGGGACTGAGAGAAATGCAATTTCAATCCTGTGTATGTCCTGTACATATTGCAGTTTTGACAATAAAGTTGACTTTGACTTTTGACTTTTTTGTTGGATGAGGCCCGGCGGAGTAAATTTCAAGCTTACGACTCAGACCTCGTTTCAACTGAATCTTCTCAAACCAGCTGCTCTCTGAAAATTCAAACCCTTCAAACCTGCAAAGCAGGAGAAGAGGAAGTCTGCAAGTAGCCGTTTCCTGGATTAATAATGCAATAAAGAAAAGACGGCAAACACAAACTGTGGAGGTCAAGCTGGGGTCTGAAAGATGAGCCTCTGTGAGCGCACTCGCAGGAATCTCAGAAAAACACAACCCGGATCCCGGTTCGACTGTAAAAAGACCTGCAGGAGGATTTGGCGGCCTGACGAGTGAAGGAGTGGGGCTCTACTGCGCAGAAACACCTGTGCAAATATCGGCTTTGTGGAAGAGCTGAGCCGAGAAAATACCTGGTGACCTCACCACGAAACTGAGGATCTAGAGTTTGTGCAGACACCCGAGTCACATGGTGGACTTTAGTCCTTTGATGTGTCGGGCCACAAAAAGGAAAGAGTTGCAGGTTTTTATTTTTAAACTCTTGTTTTTCTGTTGTACTTTCAGCTGATGTAACAGCTAGCCACAGTTAAAGTCAGAAGTTTACATACATTCATCTCGGGCATGAAAGGCATGTTAATTTGGAGCTTTTAAGGATTATTTGAGCCGTTCTTTTTCCAGGCTGCAACAATTCTACGATGTGCAACTTCAGTTATTCTGAAAAACAAGAACTGGGGGCACAAGTTTGAACAAGAGGATCGTCATTTCCTGTGAATACGTGTTGCTGGAAGATACTGAACAAGCTGAACCTTACCTGAAACACACCAAGCTGAAAAGTAGAAAGAAGGAAGCTGGGCAAAAAAAGCTTAAATTATCAAAAATAATAAATAATAGGTAGCTGAAATTAGCTGGATAATGTTAAAACTAGCAGAAACGTGCTGCAATTAGCAACAACAAACAAAAGCTGAAAAGAATGTAAAAATCCTGAATTAGCAGAAAAAAAAGCCAAAAAGAGCACTTACAAAAGATAACATTTGCTTAACCGAGTACACAATGGTTAAAATTAACAGAAAATAAGCTGAAAGTAGCTGAAAAGGTACAAAAAGCTGAAATTATCAGAAACTGACTGAAAAAGCACAAACTGAAAAATGAATAAAGAAGCTGAAAATGACACATAAATGCTTAAATTAGTTGAAAAGTAGCTAAAATGCTAAAGCTAGCTGAAAAAGCCAAAGGAAGCAGAAATTAGCAGAAGCTAAAAAGAGCTTAAAATGCTGACAGAACAAAAAATGGTAAATAGAGCTTATTTATATAGCGCTTTCCAGCCCCTTATGAGGGGCCCCAAAGCGCTTTACAATACCAACCATCCACCCATTCATACAAAAAACATTCATTAAGACTTCTGGCTGAATGGCGGTGGGATAAGTTGTGTTTAGGTGCGCTCCTGCGGAACTGGCCTGTTTTCCAACTAATGCCTGGCACTTTCTTCCGATTTTGACCGCAAACAGTCTCTGAATGGACTTGCACCTCTGTACATCTCAGAACTTTTGAAAGCCCATCAGCCCGGCAGAGCTTTACGATCTGCCAGTCAACACCTGCTGGAGGTGCCTCGCTCAAGGTACAAACAATGGGGAGACCGGTCATTTTCTGTTGCCGGCCCAAAAGCCTGGAACAGTCTCCCCCTTGAGCTGCGTGCCACCTCTGATCTGACTCTGTTCAAAACCAGACTGAAGACCCACTTGTTCAAAAAAGCTTTCAGTGTGTAACTTTTATTACTTTTGGTATTTTAGTATGTAGCATTTTTATTTCCATTGCCTTCTTTTATTGCTGTTGTTTCTTATTCTATTTTCATTGATTTATTGTTCCAGTTTATTCATCTTTTTATCCTGTTAAGCACCTTGGTCAATGCAAGGCATTGTAGGAAGGTGCTATACAAATAAAGTTTATTATTATTATTATTATTATAACAATAGACAACTTACACATTTTACGCATATCTCTTGTTCGATCACTTGTTCGATCACTGTTGCCGTCAACATCAACGAGGACCCTCATCAATATGCATATCGTGAGAACCGATCAACAGAGGACGCCATCTCCTCCGTGGTCCACACTGCTCTCACCCACCTGGATCAGAAGGACTCATACGTGCGTCTGCTCTTTGTGGACTTCACATCTGCCTTCAACACCATGATCCCCCAAACTCTGATAGACAAACTATCCACACTTGGACTAAGCCCCTCTATTTGTAACTGGGTCTTAGACTTCTTAACAGACAGACCACAGTCCGTGAAGATCCACAACTTCTCCTCCTCCACCATCACCCTCAGCACTGGCTCTCCTCAGGGATGTGTGCTGAGCCCTCTTCTGTTCACTCTGCTCACATATGATTGTATAGCCACACATCCAGGCTGTCATATTGTTAAGTTTGCAGATGATACAGCTGTGGTGGGATGCATCACAGATAATGATGAATCCAGCTACAGACAGGAGGTGGAACATCTGGAGAGCTGGTGCAAAGAGAACAACCTTCACATGAATGTGAAGAAGACGAAGGAGATGATTGTGGACTTCAGAAGGAACAAACACACCCACACCCCACTGTATATAGGTGGATCTGCGGTGGAGGTGGTCTCCAGCTACAAATACCTGGGTGTACACTTGAATGATAACCTCAGCTGGAGCAATAACACCACCAGCCTGATCAAGAAAGGTCATCAGAGACTCTACTTCCTCAGACGGCTGAGACGAGCTGGTCTGAGAAGCCCAGTCCTCACCTCGTTCTACAGGTGTGCAGTGGAGAGCGTCCTGTGCTCCAGCATCAACGTGTGGCATGGAGGCTGCACAGTTGCAGAGAGAAAAGCTCTGCAGAGAGTGGTGAAGGCTGCACAGAAGTCTGTGGGAGTCAGTCTCCCCACCATCACAGACATTTACACCTCCAGATGCAGAAAAAGAGCCACCTGCATCATGAAAGACCTCACTCACCCAGCACACTCACTCTTTGCACCACTCCCCTCGGGACGGAGGTTGAGGAGCATCAAATGTAGAACCACTAGACTGAGAAACAGCTTCTACCCTGAGGCTGTCAGACTCATGAATAAATAAATAATAAGAATAAACACTGCAAAATGTCACATCATACTGATACTGTACTGATCTGTTTCTTGTTGCTGCGTTCATCTGTGACCATCTGCTCATGTTCGTGCTGCTGTTTATAATGATGTTTTTCTACTACATTAGGGCTTAGTGTATTACTAGCTGATGTGATGTCTCTCTTAGTTAATCCTAGATGTTATTATTGTATTTCTCTTGCATTTGTTGTTGGATGTAACTGGGACCCTGTGTACATAATCTCGTTTTCAACACATGTACTACATGCGGTGCAAATGACAATAAATTCTCTCTGACTCTGACTCTGACTAAAATGCCACCAAAGCCTACTAAAGGAGTAAGTTAGATCCAAGCTCACCTGCGGCCTGCTCCTCGTGGCGGAACCTCGAGCTGTCCTGGGTCACCTCCTCCATCGGAAGCAGCAGCTGCCGCTGCAGTTTGTGACGTCGGCAGCCTCAAACAGGAGCTGCTGGTGGCTCTCCGAGAGGACTTTACTGCTATAATTAAAGCAGAATTCCATGCCGCTCTGGGTGAAAGTCTCTCGTCAATCAATGCCGAGCTGTTGGCCCTCAAAAAGGAGCTATCATCGGGGCTAGCTACAGTGCAGGAGAACTTCACGGGGCTAAAGCTAACGGTAGCAGAGGTGGAGAAGTCCGTCTCCACCTGCACTGATGACATCGTTAGCCTCCAGAAAAAAGTCGAGAGCCTCACGAAGACGGTGGCACAGCTGGAGGATAAATGTGACGATTTGGAGTCCCGGTCCCGACGTCAGAACATCCGTATTATCGGTGTCCCGGAGGATGACCCTTCATCGGCTACAACGGCTGCGGTCTCTCGGATGCTAAAGGAGGCTTTCGGCTTCGAGGAGGAGCCGCTGCTGGATCACGCTCACCGCATCCCAGTCCCCAAACCGAAGGCAGGCGAGCGGCCCCGTCCAATTGTGGCTAAGCTACACTACCACACGGACTGCGTGAAAATCCTGGCGAAGGCGAGGGAGCTGTAGCAGGTCAAAGTGAACGGTACAAATATCTTTGTGTTCCCCGACTACACTGCCAGAACGGCCCGGGCGCGGGCCGCCTTCACTGAGTGTCGCCGCAAGCTTCGCGGCGTCCAGGGGGTTCGGTTCGGCTTGCTCCACCCGGCCCGGCTGAAGATCACGTATGATGGAACTACACGGGTGTTCACATCCCCCGAGGAGGCGAGTGTGTACATTGAGTTGATTACAAAATGAGAAATATAATTAGTGTACTTTGTTTTACACTCAGGGAATGTCAGTATTATTAGTTATTATTATTATTATTCATGTTTAAAAATATAATCAGAGTGCTCTGTTTACACTCACGGATTTAATGGGTAGAAATAATAATCAGTGTGCCTTTTCTTTCATACTCGGGGAACGTTAGTATTATTAGTTATTATTATTATTATTATTATTCATGTTTAAAAATATAATCAGAGTGCTCTGTTCACATTCACGGATTTAATGGGTAGAAATAATAATCAGTATGCTTTTTCTTTCATACTCAGGGAACGTTAGTATTATTAGTTATTATTATTATTATTATTATTATTATTATTATTCATGTTTAAAAATATAATCAGAGTGCTCTGTTTACACTCACGGATTTAATGGGTAGAAATACTAATCAGTGTACTTTTTCTTTCATACTCAGGGAACTTTAGTATTATTAGTTATTATTATTATTATTATTTAGGTTTAAAAATATAATCAGAGTGCTCTGTTCACATTCACGGATTTAATGGGTAGAAATGTAATTACTGTAGTGTTGCAGTGATGGCATAGTTACATTGAAAAAGTAACTTAGTTAAGTTACTGATTAGTCCTTGGGAAAAGTAACTTAGTTAAGTTACTGATTACTTGATTTGGAAAGTAACTAAGTTAGATTACTAAGTTACTTTATTAGTTACTTTCAGCAGCTGCTGACAAGAACTCTGTCACAATACATAAAAATTTTAAATGTAAAATAATTACTAATAAAAAATATTCAAAAAACACAATGGTCTTTCTTGACTTCATTAAACATAAATACTTGTTTTTATAAAACATAAAATTGTCTGAGTTCATTAAACATAAATACTTTTGATAAAAAAATATAAGGTAGTATTTCTTGATTTCAATATCATAAATGAAGGTTGAATGAATAAAGAAATACTTGCTTTATATAAAAAAGTGTCTTTCTTTACTTCACTAAACAAATAATATTTTTACAACAAAGACTTATAAAATGTTTATTTTGAAAATGTGTCAAGTGAACAATACGTTTGTATAGGCCAGCTGTCACTCTTTCAGGGATGAAGATGTTCACATCCTTGATAGAGAGGAACAATGGTTTGAGAGAGGAGTAAAGGAGGCCATCTTTGTGAAAAGAAACCATCCATCATTAAACAGAGGTGGAGGCCTCCGGGTTCAACTGTCTACCTCTTACAATGCTGTTATTGCTAGTGTCACTCAGCCCTCTGTGAATAGCAAACAATCAGGGTGCTAATGATCCATTGTTAGGCTGATGGTCCTCCTTGATCATGTGAGCAGCTGGTTTTGGCTGTCATCAACAAACTGGTTGATCCACTGTGAGAGGGTGCTATTTATAAGACTGAGTTGAATACAGCTCCTCAGACTGAGAAGTCTTTCTGATGAAATATGAAACGTTTCTACAATTTTTTTGTTGTTGTTTGTTTTGTTTATTGAATGTCCAGAGGACCAGACTTAGCTTTTTTAGATTTTTCTACCTGGATTATTGAGCAGCATCAGGGTCTTCATCACATACTTCTTAGCTGCAGGTGGATGTCCTTAGTTTTTTCATAAAGTGCTGAAGTGTTGACGCTCAGTAAAGCCTGCACATCAGACGATGCAGAGATTTAAAAACTCCTACAGTTTGTGTTATTGATCTGGACTGATTACCTGATAAAAGTTGCAGCTGCTGTGCGCCTTAGCTGTGTTCACGTTCGGATGATGTCGTTAAATCCGTTCAAGTAGACGTGTTGCTGCTGCAGATGCAGTCTTGTGAAACAAAGTCCATGCACAGCTTTGAATTTGCGCTCCTCTTTTAACAAGAAAGCTGAAACTCAGGTCGCATAGAGCAGACGTCACGTCACGGTCTTTTTTTTAATCACTCGTCCTCAGCTCAGCTCCAGGACGCGCTGCTGGTGTCAGGTTTCACACTCACAGCAGGTGACGGAATGTCCGCATAGACTCGTCTTTTTTTTTTTAAATCACTCCCCGAGACGCATTGAGGAAATAAAATAAATACAGTACTACAGAAAATGACAAAAAGTAACGCACAATAATTTGATGAAAGTAACTTTAATCTGATTACTGGATTTTTAAATAGCAACGCGTTAGATTACTCGTTAATGAAAAAAGTGGTCCGACAAGAGTAACGCGTTACTTTGTAACGCGTTACTGACATCACTGCCTACAAGTCAATCCTAAGTTAATCACACCTTCTCCTTTTCTCCGTTCTCAGTCAGTGAGGTAACTAAACTGTTAAAAGATCTTGATCCTAAAAAATCTGCTGGTCCAGATGAACTTCCACCTTATTTCTTAAGGCTGGCTGCTCATATCATCACAGTCCCTGTGACCCACATCTTTAATCTGTCCATAAGCCAAAACACCATTCCGGATGCTTGGAAAACAGCCTTTGTTCTTCCTTTGCTGAAGGGAGGTGACCCCACCTCACTGAACAATTATCGACCGATCTCTAAACTCTGCATTTTAGCCAAGGTTCTAGAAAAACTGATAAACTCTCAGATCAAAAATTATCTGGACTCATTTAACATCTTACCTCTTCATCAATCTGGTTTCAGGAAACAACACAGCACAACGACTGCTTCTCTGAAGGTTCTTAATGACGTTGTTGAAGCATTGGATGCTAAGGATTATTGTGCTGCACTTTTCTTAGACCTGTCTAAAGCTTTTGACACTGTGGATCATAACATCTTGTGTCATAAGCTCTCAGAAATTGGTTTCTCAGATCACACCATTGGTTGGTTTTCTAACTATCTTTCCGATCGGAGGCAATGTGTTCAACATAACGGTACTTCTTCCAGTTATTTAACAGTTAAAAATGGTGTACCACAAGGCTCAGTCTTAGGACCAAACCTCTTTACAATCTACGTAGGTAATGTAGGTCAGAGAATCCCTGATGCATCCTTACATTTCTATGCTGATGACACAGTTGTTTATTGTCAAGCTAAAATAGTTGCTAAGGTTTTCCAGCTTTTGCAATCTGCTTTTGACATCATCCAGTCAGATTTGTTCCCTCTCAAACTTGTCCTAAACGACGACAAAACCAAAGGGATGTTTATTTCAAGTAGGAAGTCGGTCCCAGCAGATCTTACTCTGATTTTATCCTCAAACGGTGTCCCAATTGAGTTTGTTGATTCCTATAAATATCTGGGTATCCTGGTCAATTCACATCTCTCTTTTAAACTCCACGTGGAAAACCTAGTAAAGAAACTGAAAGTTAAACTGGGTTTCTTTTTCAGAAACAGATCATGTCCTATTTAGAGTCACCTATAGACCCCTTTCACGGCTCGTCATCAACCCTGGAAATATATCGGAAGTAGCCATCTTGGCGACATAGCTGTGTTAGCCTCAAAGCTATTGTAGTGGTGCGTCGCGTCTGGTCACACAAAATCAAAAAATGGTGAATTATTGTCGTGTCCATGGCTGCCACAATCGGTCAGATTGAGAGAAAAAGCCTTCTGTTTTACAGATTACCACTCGTGATCACAAATCAAGGTGAAGTAACTCAGCAATTATCAGAGGAACGTCGACGTCTGTGGCTGCCAGCCTAAACCAGAACTTGGATTGAAAAAAACTGAGCAACATCCGAATTTGCTCTGCACACTTTGTGTCAGGTAATATATTTCTTACAGTAGATTATAGTGAATTAGGGCATTACACGAATCATAAGTTTATTGAGCACGAGGACAGAGCTTCAAAACACCACCTCCCTTTCTCTGTTCAAGACAGCCCTGAAAACACATCTCTTTAGACTTATCATTAACTTTACTAAATGTATTTTATATTATATAATCCTTATGTATTTTATATTTCAATTTGTCACTGATAATGTTTGAACTGAATTGGTTTGTTAAGTGTCCTTGGGTGTCCTGAAAGGCGCTTTTAAATAAAATGATTATTATTATTATTATTACAATCCTTTAACTGTGCTGCATAAAATGTACATGGAACGTTAAATTTTTTTGTTGAGTTATTTGTTTTTTACAAATAGCATAAACAACTCAACAACTGAAAGCTTAACAAAGCTTTCAGTGAAGGCAATGTGAAGGCCACATTGAAGGTGTGAGTGAGAGAGTGGATGGTTGTTTGGTGTGAGTGAGACAGGTCCCTCTTGTAAATGAGTCCCTGTGACTCAACGAGGCTAGCCTGTATAAATAAAGGTTGAATGAATGAATGAATGAATGTCTAACACTGAATGTTAGGAAACGCCTTGTATCTGTGACTTTCCTTCCCTCCATTGATTACGGTGAAGATGGTGTAGTGGCAGGGCTTCCGACTTGGGACCCGAAGGACGCGGGTTCGCGCCCCGGCGGCCACTACCCACCTTGGGGTGTCTATGAGTGCA
The DNA here is from genome assembly GCA_038048925.1 of Garcialebias charrua. Classification (NCBI taxonomy): domain Eukaryota; kingdom Metazoa; phylum Chordata; class Actinopteri; order Cyprinodontiformes; family Rivulidae; genus Garcialebias; species Garcialebias charrua. Next base: position 1,709 of record JBBPBX010002746.1, on the reverse strand, counting down.
CACTTAATTCTCCAGCTCCCCGGGCGCTTTCTATCATAGATATCTTATATAGAACACTAGATACCCGCTCTCACCTATTGGAGCCGACGAGATTTCAGGCGGCCATCTTGGGGATGTCCACCGCTCCACTCAGCCTTATATATTTGACAGGCACAATAAAGTATCAGCGTATTTAATCAATCATAACACGCTGAATAGTAATCCCATTGTCACTTATTTAAATTTTAGGCATACAGCAATTAAAACTGCATGTATAGGAACATATAGTTTAGCATATTTAAATAATTTTGGTGGAATACAATACTTTAATGTACATGTTTAACAAGATCAGAGTCAGAGAGTCAGAGTCAGAGAGAATTTATTGTCATTTGCACCGCATGTAGTACATGTGTTGAAAACGAGATTATGTACACAGGGTCCCAGTTACATCCAACAACAAATGCAAGAGAAAAACAATAATAACATCTAGGATTAACTAAGAGAGACATCAGCTAGTAATACACTAAGCCCTAATGTAGTAGAAAAACATCATTATAAACAGCAGCACGAACATGAGTCATTATGAGCAGATGGTCACAGATGAACGCAGCAACAAGAAACAGATCAGTATCAACATGATGTGACATTTTGCAGTGTTTATTCTTATTATTTATTTATTCATGAGTCTGACAGCCTCAGGGTAGAAGCTGTTCCTCAGTCTAGTGGTTCTACATTTGATGCTCCTCAACCTCCGTCCCGAGGGGAGTGGTGCAAAGAGTGAGTGTGCTGGGTGAGTGAGGTCTTTCATGATGCAGGTGGCTCTTTTTCTGCATCTGGAGGTGTAAATGTCTGTGATGGTGGGGAGACTGACTCCCACAGACTTCTGTGCAGCCTTCACCACTCTCTGTAGAGCTTTCCTCTCTGCAACTGTGCAGCCTCCATGCCACACGTTGATGCTGGAGCACAGGACGCTCTCCACTGCACACCTGTAGAACGAGGTGAGGACTGAGCTTCTCAGACCAGCTCGTCTCAGCCGTCTGAGGAAGTAGAGTCTTTGATGTCCTTTCTTGATCAGGCTGGTGGTGTTATTGCTCCAGCTGAGGTTATCATTCAAGTGTACACCCAGGTACTTGTAGCTGGAGACCACCTCCACCGCAGATCCACCTATATACAGTGGGGTGTGGGTGTGTTTGTTCCTTCTGAAGTCCACAATCATCTCCTTCGTCTTCTTCACATTCATGTGAAGGTTGTTCTCTTTGCACCAGCTCTCCAGATGTTCCACCTCCTGTCTGTAGCTGGATTCATCATTATCTGTGATGCATCCCACCACAGCTGTATCATCTGCAAACTTAACAATATGACAGCCTGGATGTGTGGCTGTACAATCATATGTGAGCAGAGTGAACAGAAGAGGGCTCAGCACACATCCTTGAGGAGAGCCAGTGCTGAGGGTGATGGTGGAGGAGGAGAAGTTGTGGATCTTCACGGACTGTGGTCTGTTTGTTAAGAAGTCTAGTACCCAGTTACAGATGGAGGGGCTTAGTCCAAGTGTGGATAGTTTGTCTATCAGAGTTTGGGGGATCATGGTGTTGAAAGCAGATGTGAAGTCCACAAAGAGCAGACGCACGTATGAGTCCTTCTGATCCAGGTGGGTGAGAGCAGTGTGGACCACAGAGGAGATGGCGTCCTCTGTTGATCGGTTCTCGCGGTATGCATATTGATGAGGGTCC
>JBBPBX010002745.1:70808-87969 GCA_038048925.1 Garcialebias charrua | reverse complement strand
TATATATATTTGTTAGCTGGCATTATTGTTAGAGTGTGTCTCAGTTTAATTTTTGTTAATAAATGATTACAAATCAGCTTATTTTATAAAAAGCCATAAATAGGTCGCACCTGAATATAGGTCGCAGGGCATGCAAAAATGATAAAAAGCCGTGACCTGTATTCCGGAAAATACGGGTAAGTTTTCTTTTCTACTTTAAAGGCTAAAGCAACTAAAACTGTCAGATGAAAATAAAGAACAGTAGAAATAGCCGATTGTTCTCCTGAAATAAATGAACGTGCTGCAAATCTGCTCACAACAGACTCATGTTTTTCCAGCTATTTAACAGTTAAAAATGGTGTACCACAAGGCTCAGTTTTAGGACCAACCCTCTTTACAATCTACATAGCTAATGTAGGTCAGAGCATCCCTGATGCATCCTTACATTTCTATGCTGATGATACAGTTGTTTATTGCCGAGCTAAAACAGTAGCTAAGGCTTTCCAGTTACTGCAATCCGCTTTTGACATCATTCAGTCAGATTTGTTCCGTCTCAAACTTGTCCTAAATGCTGATAAAACAAAAGGGATGTTTTTTTCAAGTAGGAAGTCGGTCCCAGCAGATCTTCCTCTGATTTTATCCTCAAATGGTGTCCCTATTGAGTTTGTTGATTCCTATAAATATTTGGGTATCCTGGTCGATTCACATCTCTCATTTAAACTCCACGTGGAAAACCTAGTGAAGAAACTGAAAGTTAAACTGGGTTTCTTTTTCAGAAACAGATCATGTCTAACACTGAATGCTAGGAAACGCCTTGTATCTGTGACTTTCCTTCCCTCCATTGATTACGGTGACATTCTCTACATGAATGCTCCTACAAGCACCCTGCGGATGTTGGATGTTGTCTATCATGGTGCACTAAGATTCATAACTGGCTGTGATTATCATACCCACCACTGCACCCTGTTTCAAGATTAAACTGTTTAATTTACAAATTTGCTCTGAAAACCTGTTGTTTATGGTGAAGAGAAAAAAATAAAGTGATATTGCATTTTACAACAAAGTTGAATCGTTTTCATTATTTAAGAGCAGAATTCAAATTGAATCAAATTGTGATTAATCGATTCAGAACCTTGTGATTCAAAACTGAATTTAGAATTGGCCATGATACCTAGCCCTAATTAATATGGTGTGGAATGGTATTCCTGTGATTCTATTTAGTATCCAACGTAAAACATGTGCTGCTGTATGCAGCCAATTCCCACCTGCAGATGGTTAAATTGCAGTTTAATTTATCCCACTATTAGTGAGCTAGAAGCTGGCAGAGATGTTTAAGCAGGGCTCTCAGAGGAAGAGTGTGTCCACTGGGGGACATTACCTGAGAAGCAGAGGAAGAACCCAGAATAATCTGTCAAAGTGATGTGCATGTGCCAGAGCCACAAAGACACCGTTACCACAGTGGGCGCTTGCCGTGATTTGAACTGTCAGCTGACCGCCTTTAGAAACTACTTTAAGCTCAAATCTTATCAGAATAGAAGAAGAGAGACCAGGCTTGGCGTGGAACAAGACCTGGCCAGTAGGAGTCTGCTTCAAATGGTGGAAAATAGGGGAGGTAACCCCATCTGTCCTAAATCAAACCAAACCATTTATGTTTAAATTTTCATAATAAAAACACATGCATAGCCTAGTGAAGGATACTGGCTTCAATGGGGAAACCTTACATTAACACAAGCCAACATTGACATTTGCAAGGTTTAGGTTTATAAACAAGAATATTACCTGTTGTTAAACCATCCAGGGGCAATGTCAGCTTCCCTTCCTGTCTTGCCAGGTGTAGGATCTTCTTAGCATAAAAGGGTAGCCAGTTTTCAAACAACTTTGATGCAGCACCCCCATGCAGGAGAAGAAAGTCCTGTGCAATCTATAGAAAAAATGGAAAACACATTTAAGAAAACCATTTCAATGTAGTACACTAATAACACTTTACAAACAATGAATCATCATCATATGTAAGATGCCATTTTCCTAAACGTACCATGCCTTTGGTCATAAGGTGAGGGAACTCTTGGAGGATCTGATCAATGTTCCAACTGTTGTCCCTAATGCACTTGGCCCTGTAGATTGCTGTTTCCTGCATATAGCTCTCTACCTGGCTGAGAGGCTGAGAGTTGTTTCTCAACCATTCTTTAAGCTGTGATGCACGTTCATCTGATATGTTACATTCTGTAAAAAATAAGAATGTTGTCAGTCTACAATAAAAACAATTCTTCAATTATTTTTTAAAGTTTCATATTTACCTGGTATGAGAGCTCTAGCAGGAGCACCATCATGTTGCATTTGAGGCAATGTCTGTGCCATGCTCCATGACCTGCTGGTTGATCTCAGCCTCTTCCTGACGTTACGCAGTCTTTCCTCCAGAAATCCAGTGGCTGGCCGGTGATACCGTCCTTGAGCGTACCATATGTCCTGTCAAGAAATCATAGTCATAGATGAATAGAGATGAAGCATGTTTTGATTGACAGCTTGTGCTACAATTAGAGCATTTGACTGTACGTCTGTCCTCAAGAATTATCGTTCATGCTGCGTCCTTAACATCAAAAAGCACAGAAACGTTTATAGGAAGAATGAGCTTTACTCCATCTGTTAACTGGCTGTTTTTCCATATCACATCACAAAAAAAAAAAAAAAACAGGCACACGTAGTAACTCAAATTCCACTTTTTAAAGGACCCATGAAAACACTGAACAAGGAGAAAACAAAAAAATCAAACGAGCTTAAAAATCAAATTAGAATCTGGTTGACAATCATGACACCCCAAATAAATCTCAAAGACTTTTTACTAAAAACACTCACTCTTCCAGAGCTCGAGGAGTCTTTCAAACTGGGAAATGACTGAACCAAATCCGATGCCAGGGCCTTTTTGGTCTCTGATGAAGGACTGTAACACAAAAAACAGTTACACAGAAATAGTGAAAACTAGTTTAAATGTATAGTTTCTATACAAATACTATATGACAAATACTTATGATTACCGATTTGTACAGATTAATGTATTACCCGAAACTTGTGTTCAAAGTTTTGATTTGGTAAGTTGGCTGGAACAAATAAAAAAAGCTAATTGCAGTTCTATTGTTGACTTATTTCTTTTATAAGAACAGCCAAGTCCATTTAACTATTTTATATATTTGCTGGGCAACTTTTATTACTGTGCACTTGCAAAAGCTTGCGTCAGCAGATTATGCTTTGGTCACCTGCAGGTAAGTAAGTTGTGCTTAATGACAACAATATTTTAGAAAAAGTAAACCCACATGCAATGAACTTACAAACTGTGGAATGATGTCCTTATCAGCTGATTCACTGGTACCACAGCTGCGGATGCTTGTTCCTCGGTGAGGGCTGGAGGTGTGGCAGTTGATATGACATCAGAGCTTGTAGGTGGGGTAACAGGCGCAACAACAGGTGGTTCAACCTACACAGAAAATCCAGGTTATTATAATAAACAGTTGATGCTGCTTGGAATAGTTGGCTGAGCATCAGAATGTAAACTCCTGGATGATTAGTCAACAAGGTGATAGAAAGGGCTCCAGACTAGACGGATTGCATGCAGTATGGATGGTGGGACAGATACTGACTGCATTTTTCACATCTTAAGGATTTAAGCTGTAGCTAATGCAGGGCAGTATTTGAGGTTAACTAACCGCCAAGTTGAGCTGCCCCTGTTGATATTGTGGTTATGGATCTAGCTTCAGGACCTGGGTTCCAGACCAGAAGGGTGCCCAAATTGTCATGACACAATTTGTTTCAATACATTTAGACAGTGGTGCAGCCCACTTTGAGAGGGTGCACACGGTTTCAGACACAAAACCACTCAGAGATTCTTCATTGTTTGTGCCACCTGATTGGTAATGCCTTCTGGCTCTAGTTCATCCCAATTCTCTTCAACTTCCTCATTTTGCTGTGCTGGCTCCATTTCAGCATGCAAAATTTCAACTTTCTGTACTGATGGGGCTGGACCTTCAAAAGGGTCAACAAGAGCCTTTCCATCTTCATGCTCTTTTTCCAAGTGTCTTTTAAAAGACCGCATGTAAGAAAATGTCCTACCTACAACCATTTTCACAACACTGGAAATGTGTTGATACTGAGTTTAGATGGTGTACTACACGTAAATGCATAAAAAGACTCTTGATACCCCCTGAAATAAGTTTTTTGCACTTAAAGCAAGTATATGCCATATTCCCATACTCGTACATAGAAATAATAGAATAGAACTGAGCCTCTCACAGCTGCACTGACTAATTACGTACAAGACCTCTAAATCTTTTGAGGAACTTCAGCCTAGGTCCAGCTCTTGGGATCAAATGGTTGATGGTAGCCTCATCTAAAAGAAGAAAACTCTCCTCATCAATCCCCTCCTCTGAAAAACAAAAATAGATAAAACAAAAACAAACAGACACTATCATTTAGTACAACAAAATAGAATGAAGCACTTACAACTATGCTGCTTCATTCAAGGAAAAAAAATCACAAATATTAAACTAAGAATCATATTTGCAATTATTTAAATGATTATTAATTAACTGAAAATGTCTAGGCTATTTTTGTTCTAGTCTATAACCCAGGTCTATGCCATGTACTGTTGCAAATGTTTTTTATACACAACCCTTACTGCTTTGTTGCCAATTAATCTAATTAGCTGCAAAATGCTCCCCTACCAAAATTACCTTTTAATAAAAATGGTAAAATGTATTGGTTTAATCCTTTTAATACAAATATACAACTTAATATAACATTTGTTTTAATCAAGAAATGTGATTTTTAAGCAGCTATTTAGCACAATTTAGAGCAGGTGGAAGAAGGACTGAGCACTGATCAAGGTTAACAGTGCCACATGCTTAAACTTCACAGGCCTCTCTCCACTGCAGGCACTCTAAAGTGACAAATTTGAAGTTTTATTAGCATATTTCTCTATAAAGATATTGTTTGAGATTTATGTGAAGTTGTCAGAAGGCTAGCCGCAGACATAAATTAAAAAAGAATGCAGTCAACTCCCAAATAATCACTATGAGTAGCAATGCAGACATGACATGCTGTGGATGTCAAAAATATATTTTAATATAACAAAAATATATTTCTTACCTTTAAATCTTTCTAGAAAGTCTGTCAGCTGCCACTCTGTCAATGTGTTGATGACAAAGCTGTCCATTTATCCGAAACAAATAATAAACAAATTTATACACTCACCAGCATGTCAGGAACAAACTAGCAGTTATTTTGGGACATGGAGAAAGTTATATCAGGACGTGTTACCGCTGATATACAGGTCATTCATCTCCCTTTTGTTAGGTTCGACGCGACACACCTCGCGCTGCTTCCAGCAGGAAACAGAAACTGAAAGTACGTTTTCTATCTACTTTCAGGTCGTGTGACCGGACATTTCATCCAATAACTCAGCATGTTTAGACCATTGCAAAACAGTTAAAACCTTCTTAGATTCTAACAAAAAAACTAGAGACATAGGTCTTAAAAAATGGCAATTTCTTTCCCACAATGCTGTGCGCGATCATGCTTTTGCCACGGACCAGTGACGTCACGCTCCAAAGCTAGCGCTAGCAAGCATACACGAGTGACACGTGAACAGTGTAACTGTTAGCGCTAACATTGTGTGTAACACAAATAATAAAGCTGAAAAGCTTTTCCGATAGCTTAAATGATGGCCATTTAGCCCTTATCATTTAAGTGCTAAATGGCTAGCTATGTGGTAGCTACCTAAACTAACAAGCCTTGATCGACAATAAAAATGTAACACAACACAGACACCATGAATTAGATATATATTGCGCACAAACCTTTTTTCAATTATTTGCTTCGCCACAAAGATGATCAGTCAACTTCTCTCCAATACTTGTGTGAGCTCAAGAAGCATCGAGCCTTCAGTGACTGCGGTGGCGGGCTCAGTTCTTCTTCTTCTTCTTCTTCTTGGTTTTTTAATGGCGGTTGGCAAACAAAATTTGGTGCATTACCGCCACCACCAGTAAGGAGTGTGAATCAATACTCAGTTCTTCTTCTTCGGTTGGCGAACTCATATTAAGCGCATTACCGCCACCAACTGGACTGTTCTTCTTCTTCTTCTTCCGTGAGGTTTAACGGCAGCTTACAACCTTCCGGTGTATTACCGTCACCAACTGGACTGGAGTGTGAACTTGGATAATATACAGAAAAAATAAAATAATAATAATAATAAAATAAATTAAAAGAAAATAAAGAAAAATAAATAATAATAATAAAAATAAACTAAATTCGACAAAACAAGCTAATCGACTTCATGAACAAAACAACTTTATCATGAGTTTTCCTCCAAGAGCCCAATGTGAAGTTCTGACGTTTTTCTTTTGATAATGACTTAAATAGATGTTTCCTTTGGATCTTGTAGTTATTGCAGTGCAGCAGAACATGTTCAACTGTCTCTGGTTGGCGGGCGCAGTTTGGTGGACATGGGCAGCACGGTGGCACAACTGTTAGAGCTGCTGCCTCTCAGCGAGAAGGTTGCCGGTTCAAATCCCGGTCCGGGGCCTTTCTGGGTGGAGTTTGCATGTTCTCCCCGTGCATGCGTGGGTTTCCTCCGGGTACTCCGGTTTCCTCCCACAGACCAAAAAACATGCTTGTTAGGCTGATTGGTGACTCTAAATTGACCCTAGGTGTGAGTGTGAGAGTGGATGGTTGTTTGGTGTGAGTGAGACAGGTCCCTCTTGTAAATGAGTCCCCGTGACTCAACGAGGCTAGCCTGTATAAATAAAGGTTGAATGAATGAATGAATGAATGAATGGAGGAGGAGCACGTCTTGTCAACGTGATGACGTTCCAAGCAGAAAATAACCCAGGTGCTGGGTCAAGCAATGCATGTTGGGTTGTTAAGAGTTTGACCCAGAGCACGAGTTGCACAAAAACAACCCAGCTCCCATAAAAATAACCCAACTCCCATAAAAATAACTCATATTGAGTTAACCATTTCATAACCCAGCAGTTGAGTTGTTGAAATAACCCAACCTTTTTTAGTGTGTAGCATTAACACATTATGAACATTATTCAAGAATTTTTTTCTCTAATAACATTATCAAATATTTATATGTACAGTAAGACACTAGCAATAACAACGTTGTAAGTGGGGACAGTTGAACATGGAGGCCTCCACTTCTGTTTAATGATGGATGGTTTCTTTTCACAAAGATTGCCTCCTATACTCCTCTCTCAAACCATCGTTCCTCTGTATCAAGGAGGAAAGATGACGGAGTTTGTCACAGCTCCTCAGACTGAAGAAGTCTTTTTAATACAAATAATAATTTATGTATTTATAATCTTACTTTTAATGATAAAAATATAACGAGTCACTACTGTCATTTAGAAAGTGTTTATATTGGAACTAATGCTTGTTGACACAGTTACAACAGCTCACCTGTTCCTTCTTACTGACAGAAATAATCCCCTCATCACTCTCTGCTCCTGACACTAAATCACATTTAAAAAATAGTCAAACAAATCTCCCCTTTTTACAAAACCTTATGATTAATTCAGGTCAGTTTCATTAAAGGGTTGAATCATCTAACATCTCAAGGCACTTTTCATATAGAGCAGGTCTTCATCAGACTCATATACTATTATTTAAGACCCGTGCATGCGTGGGTTTCCTCCGGGTACTCCGGTTTCCTCCCACAGACCAAAAAACATGCTTGTTAGGCTGATTGGTGACTCTAAATTGACCCTAGGTGTGAGTGTGAGAGTGGATGGTTGTTTGGTGTGAGTGAGACAGGTCCCTCTTGTAAATGAGTCCCCGTGACTCAACGAGGCTAGCCTGTATAAATAAAGGTTGAATGAATGAATGAAAAAACTGAATGTTAATCAAGTGCAGATTAATGTAAGTCTACTGATTACTGCAGAGCATATCATAAAAATCCAATCGTTATTTCTTAATATATTTTGGTAACAAAACAGGCATTTGTCCTGATCCAGAGGTTTTTTTGTTTGTATTTTGTTGATTTTGAGTTTGTTCATTGTGCATTCATAACACATTCAATTGTGTTTTTCACATTTGTTCATCTTTTCTGTTTTGAGGTTCCTCCCTGCAACTGCCTATGTGATGTCACTCAGGGCCAGTTTACACGGCGCGTATTTTGAGTGTAACCGCTACTTTCTCTTTGCGACTTTGCTTATCGCCTACACGACGCTGCTGGCCCCCCTCGATGACACCGATACTTTTCTGACCCTGCTCTCAAGGTGGAAGTTTTTCGTAGACCCCCCGCTGATAATGTAAACATCTCCCGTGGAGCTTTTGTTATCAACCACATGCGCGCAGCCCGCACGCGCGGACAGTGACATTTCACGTGTCACGTTGCAAAATATAACAGTTTAACAATAATAAACAGTATTTATGTTGGCGTGGGAGATGTAAATTTATCTGAACTACAGTATCTATCTGGACTCGTTACATTTTTTAAACAGTGCGTAACGTGCTGTGAAAATGAAGACACCAGGTTTATTTTTTATTTATTTATTTATTCAGCACCAAAGTTTAAACACAAACACTGAGAATTAAACTGAACACACTATTAAAACACGTGAACCGAACTGTAACTACGTTAATGAACTGGACTCTTGCTGTGTGTTCATCTGGACCCATCAGAACCGCCGAACCATCAGCCTGTTGGAACGACAGCTTCTCCACCTGGCAGAAATAAATAAATAAATAAAAACTCCGTTGTTGTGTGATCAAAGTAAACACAAGCACACATTATATTAAGAACGTTGATTTACCTGCTGTAAGTCAGCTGTTTATCACGGCGTAAAGTCCGGTTCTGGTCCACAGTCCACTGAGCGGTTCTGGTCCACAGTCCACTCAGCGGTTCTGGTCCACAGGCTCAGTGCAGCTTGTTAGATGAAGCGGGTCCCACTGACTCAAATCTGTTGACTCTTATCCAAATTCCAGCTTTAACTTGTTGTTAACTTGTTGACAACAACTTGTAGTTAGCTGATTTTAGCCAGAGAGGAAAACAGACGAGGCAGCTGCTCTGTTTACCTCAGGCAGCGCATGCGCAGTAGTGAAGGTTCCAAAAATCACAGCGCCATCTAAAGGCCCAGCATGGTAACTACAGTGAAATCATGAGGACGGGGGGTGGAGGGGGAGAGAGTCGTATCCACAGAATTCGACAGTGTCAACGCAAAACTTTTCACCTAATTAACATACCCAAAAGTTGCGTTTCCCCCACACAGTGTCCGTGTAAACAGGGCCTCAGTCAGCCCTGTTTTCACACCTGTTTTTTCAGTAGTCATTTATCCCAGCCCTGTTTTCACACCTGTTCTCTGTTTTAATCATCTTTCCCAGCCCTGTTTTCAGACTTGTCCTCTGTCAGTAACTGTTTCTCCCAGCCCTGTTTTTTCACCTGTTCTCTGTCAGTAACTGTCTTTCCCAGCCCTGTTTTCTCACCTGTTCTCTGTCAGTAAGGTCTCTCCCAACCCTGTTTTCACACCTGTCAGTAGTCATTCATCCCAGCCCTGTTTTCACACCTGTTCTCTGTTGGTAATCATCTTTCCCAGCCCTGTTTTCACACCTGTTCACTGTCAGTAACTGTCTATCCTATCCCTGTTTTCTCACCTGTTCTTTGTCAGTAATTGTCTCTCCCAGCCCTGTTTTCACACCTGTTCTGTCAGTAATCATCTCCCCAAGCCCTATTTTCACACCTGTTCTCTGTCAATAATCACTTCTCATAGCCTTATTTTCAGGCCTGTCCTCTATCAGTAACTGTCTCTCCCAGCCCTGTTTTCACACCTGTTCTCTGTCAGTAAAAATCTCTTCCAGTCCTGTTTTCACACCTGTTCTCTGTTGGTAATCATCTTTCCCAGCCCTGTTTTCACACCTGTTCACTGTCAGTAACTGTCTATCCTATCCCTGTTTTCTCACCTGTTCTTTGTCAGTAATTGTCTCTCCCAGCCCTGTTTTCACACCTGTTCTGTCAGTAATCATCTCCCCAAGCCCTATTTTCACACCTGTTCTCTGTCAATAATCATTTCTCATAGCCTTATTTTCAGACCTGTCCTCTATCAGTAACTGTCTCTCCCAGCCCTGTTTTCACACCTGTTCTCTGTCAGTAAAAATCTCTTCCAGTCCTGTTTTCACACCTGTTCTTTGACAGTAATTCTCTCTCCCAGCCCTGTTTTCACACTTGTTTTGTCAGTAATCATCTCCCCAAGCCCTGTTTTCCCACCTGTTCTCTGTCAGTAAAAATATCTTCCAGTCCTGTTTTCACACCTGTTCTTTGACAGTAATCATCTCTCCTAGCCCTGTTTTCACACCTGTTCTCTGTCAGTAAAAATATCTTCCAGTCCTGTTTTCACACCTGTTCTTTGACAGTAATTTTCTCTCCCATACCTGTTTTCACACCTGTTCTGTCAGTAATCATCTCCCCAAGCACTGTTTTCACACCTGTTCTCTGTGATAATCACTTCTCATAGCCTTAGGCCCTGTTTACATGGCGCATATTTTGAGTGAAACCGCTCCTTTCTCTTTGCGTCTTTGCTTATCGTTGACACGACACCACTGGTCCCCCTCTTTGACGCCAATGGTTTTTGAACCCAGCCTCCAGAGTGGATCTTTTTCGCTGACCCCCCATTGATAATGTAAAGATCTCCCACTGAGCTTTTGTGTCAACCACATGCGCGCAGCACGCACGCGCGGCCAGTGGGCAGGCGGACATTTCACGTGTCACGTGTCACAATATGTGCTAAATAAATTATTACAGTTTAACAATAATAAACAGTATTTATTTAGCGTGGGAGATATATAGTAATCTGAGCTATCTATCTGGACTTGTTACGTTTTTTAAACAATGCGTAACGTGCTGTGAAAATGAAGACACCAGGTTTATTTATTTATTTATATATTCAACACCACAAACTGTACGTCACACAAACACTGAGAATTAAACTGAACACTATTAAAACGCGTTAAATGAAATGTAACTACGTTAATGAACTGAACTCTTGCTGTATTTTCATCTGGACCCCATCAGAACCGGTCCGCCTGTTGGAACGACAGCTTCTCCACCTGGCAGAAAAAAAAAACTCTGTTGTTGTGTGATCAAAGTAAACACAAGCAAACATTACATTAAGAACATTGTTTACCTGCTGTAAGTCATGTTTTTCACGGAGTAAAGTCCGACATCATCCTCATCGTCACTCGGTTCTGGTCCACAGTCCACTCAGCGTCTGGTGTGCAGCTTGTTAGATGAAGCGGGTCCCACTTGGTGTCAAATCTGTTGACTATTATCCAAAATCCAGCTTTAACTTGTTGTTAAGTTGTTGTTAGCTCAACGTTTAGCCCAGGAGAACGTAGCAGTCTGCCAGCAGAGTGAGGCAGAACGCATGCGCAGTGGGTGAAGGTTCAGTAGCACGCATGCGCAGTGGGTGAAGGTTCAGCAGCACGCATGCGCAGTGGGTGAAGGTTCAGCAGCACGCATGCGCAGTGGGTGAAGGTTCAGCAGCACGCATGCGCAGTGGGTGAAGGTTCAGCAGCACGCATGCGCAGTGGGTGAAGGTTCAGCAGCACGCATGCGCAGTGGGTGAAGGTTCAGCACGCATGCGCAGTGGGTGAAGGTTCAGCAGCACGCATGCGCAGTGGGTGAAGGTTCAGTAGCACGCATGCGCAGTGGGTGAAGGTTCAGCAGCACGCATGCGTAATGGGTGAAGTTTCTAAATTCACAGCGTCAACTAATGACCCGGCATGGTAACTACAGTGGATTCATGAAAGGAGGAGGGTGGCATGAGGGAGATTCGAGCAGATCCATGTCAACGCAAAACTTTTCATCTGATTAACATACCCAAAACCTCTGTTTCCCCCCACAGTGTCCGTGTAAACAGGGCCTTATTTTCAGGCCTGTTCTCTGTCAGTAACTGTCTCTCCCAGCCCTGTTTTCACACCTGTTCTCTGTCAGTAAAAATCTCTTCCAGTCCTGTTTTCANATATATAACAATCAAGACTGTAGATTTTATCCCTCCCTCCCTCCACTTCAAATGCAAATATGTCAAAAAATGATCATGCATAAGACTGTTAGCAGCATGCTACTGTACCGTAAACGTATAGGAGTCTTGAGTCTCTCTGTCTACAGGCTGCAACAGAGTGAGATATCGTCTGATCCCTGTGGCTGATACAAGGAACACATGAGAATAACTGTCCAGTGAGAACTGAAGCTGTGGATCCCGGCTCTGTTAAAGACAAAATAAAGACATTTGGAGTTATAACAATCCCATACAGATACTTCCAATGCAAAACAAATCAGAGGTATAATTTAACAGAAGATTTGAAAGAAAAGAAAAGAAAACAATCTAAAATTGCTTTTATTTATTTAAAAAAACTGTCTGTACTTATGCACTTATTTATGGGGTGTTGTTTGTAAAGTTACACAGTCAAAAATTAACTGCAATACTTTGGTTTATTTAACCTTTAATAAGAAAAAAAAAAACAGTTTTTTTCAAGGTCATATTTTCACCATGTTATTCATACATTTATAAATATCATAGTCCCAAATTAATTTTCAAGCTAAATGTTTAATTTCCAAACTAAATATTTAATTTCCAAGCTAAATGTTTAATTTCCAAAATAAAAATTTCATTTTCTAACTAAATATTTAACTCACCTAAATATTTACCTTCCAATCTAAATATTTAGCTTGCACATTAAATATTTAGTTGGCAAATTAAATATTTAGTTTTAGGAATTAGATGTTTAACTTGTAAATTAAACACATCAATATTTTGGTTTATTTATCCTTTGATAAATAAAAAAAGTTTTTTTTAAATACATATTTTCACCATGTTTTTCATGTCATTATTCCAAACTAAATATTTAATTTTCAAGCCAACTGTTTAATTTCTAAGCTAAACATTTAATTCCCAAAATAAACATTTAATTTGCTAACTAAGTATTTAACTCTCACCTAAATATTTACCGTACCTTCCAAACTAAATATTTCGCTTGCAAGTTAAATATTTAGTTCGCAAGTTAAATATTTGGTTTTGAAATTAAACATTTAGCTTAGAAATTAATCATTTAGCTTAGAAATCTAATGTTTAGCTTGGAAATTAAATATTTAGCTTGGAAATTAAATATGTAATTAACACCTAAATATTTACTTTACAAACTAAATATTTAACTTGCAAGTTATATATTTAGTTTGCAAACTAAATGTTTAGCTTGTAAATTAAATATTTAGTTTGGAACCATGACATTTATAAATGTTTGAATAATAAGGTGAAAATATACCTTTGAAAAAAAAAAATCTCATTAAAGGCTAAATAACCAAAATACTGCTGTACATTTTTGACTGTGTAACTTTACAGATGGCACCACATACCGGTACTTATTAAGTAATCTGTTGCATGTGTGTGTGTGCGTGCGTGTGTTTGTGTGTGTGTGTGTGTGTGTGTGTGTGTGAGAGAAAGCTCTTCTCATTCCAGTTAAGGCTGGCTCAGCAAAGCGGGGGAAGGGGTGGTGATAATCTTGTTGATGTAGCTGTTGTGGATATTGAGCCATAAATAAGCACGAGTGCATACACGCACACACTCATTTGCACATTTGCATGCACAGACATTAATAAAAGTGATTGATGGTGCATAAAGGCTATTAGGACTAATCATCATTGTTGGTGCTTATTGGTGAAGGAACAACCAGGGTTAGCAATAATAAAAAGACCTCCATGCGTATCAGTTGTCACAAAGTCACCACAAGACAAACACACTGATCCTCCTCCTTGAGCCCAGTCTCTGATCCCTGCTGGGAGGAGACTTTTAGAAAACAACGGTTAGTTTTTGTCAAAATGCCTAAACAAACTAAGCTGCTGCTGCGTGGAAAAACAATATTGCAGCACTATAAAATCCTAATTATTACTTGGAAGTAATTTAAGAGGGAAATGGTTTTACTGCCACATTTACAGGCACTTCAGATAGGCCACTTCAAACACTGCAAGCAAAGCACAACGCTCAGAGTGAGTGGAGGGGAAAGCAGGAGAGAAGGACGCTCACTTGCAACAGTATTTAATTTCTCTGTGGCGCGTTTCAACGCCCTCACCACATCAAGCAGCACGATTTATTCACACAGTAATTTAGTTTGGTTTGAGCCACAGGTTGGCTTATTTGCTCAACTGAGATTCATATTACTAAGGTAACACAGTCAGCCATAGGGCTTTTGTTAAACCAGAGCCGCAACATGTCAAATATTGGACAAGGTTTTCAACCACATCATCTACAGCAGCTGACTTGATCCTTATAATTGATCATATTTTGATTTGATCTTCCTCAGTTTGACCAGTTGAAATTGTTTGTTTGAAGACTACCTATAAATAGTGACTGTCTTATGTTGGATTTTACATATTTGTATACCTTTATATATCTTTTTACAAGATTTGAAATGTCACTGATGATGTGATGCATTTAATACAATGTGTGTGCGTGTCTTCATTGATTATATTTACAGGCCTTTATTCATTTTAAAGTGTTTACTAATTACTTCTATGTTTTACATATAATCTCACATTTGCTAATGATAATCTTACAAATTCACATTGATATAATTACATGTTAATCACACATTCTAAGTGGAGCAGAACCCAGGTAAGACACTGTCTGCTCCTTCTTTGTTCTCTGGGTAGAGCAGAGCACACTGTAGCGTGTGTGTGTGTCACAAGGCCCACACCTTGATTAACATAAATAAAGTTAAATCACAACACTTAGATACTTTATACTTAATACAATTTGACTAATTAGTCTTTCGTAGTTCTCCCACTAATAATAGTTACGTATTAGACGATGTTAACGCTTTAATATAGACCAGTAGAGTCAAAGTGAACAAGCATTGATATTAGATGTTCCTTTGGTGTCATAAATTCAGCGTTATCAGTAAAGGAATGTGCTTGTAGTCTACGGCCTTCAAGTATCCATGGTAACAGAGTCTGCTCAGGAGTGGCTGACACACGGTGTCACTCAACACCGAGAGGTTAAATAACCAATTGACAGTCTGTCTGCCTCAGAGGGGGTGGGACATGAAAAAAACCTATGAATGACAGTGACGAACAAGGATTCGTTGAACAAACTTCCTGGTGGACATCAGAAAGGTTCGTTTTGTTTGCTCCTAAGATTGCAATCTGATTTTTGTAATATTTGCACACCTTAATTCTTTTGTTCAATTAAATATTTTATACGAAGGTGAAGTGCTTCCTGAATTCTGTGCTCGGACCATTTTGAACACCCCAGATTCCTTCACTTACCTGCAATAGCAGTCTGCAGGATCTCAATTTTGAAAATCAGGTAAAATTTTCGATGTAAAAGTTAAGATATGATTCTTAGTTGTTTGCAGCAGTGGAAATCTGTTTTCGAATGAACTCTGCTTCATTTATTTCTTGGGAGTTTGAATAAACGCTTCATTTAGTATTTTAACACCTTAAAACATTTACACGTCTGATTTTGTCAACAAAACGTTCGGTGTTGCTATGTGTAGGCTGCTCAGTGATCAGGTCCACATCCAAAAACAACTACAGCCACTAAGACTGAGATGTTTCAAAAGCAAAGGCAATATGTCCTGTTTTGGAGAGATAAGGTAATATCTGTAGGGCCAGAGTATCAAGACTAAGAACTATTTGGAAAAATGACTACTGGTGGGCAGCATGGTGACGCAACTGGTAGAGCTGCTGCCTCTCGGCGAGCAGTGATAAGATATTTTAACGTGCAACCTTGCACAAAAAAGTGTGTAAAGAAAATGGATACATTGATTATTTTACCATTTTTTTCATGGTTCTCCCCCATTTACCACACCTTAGAGCAGAGGTGCTCATAAAGTCGATCGCAATTTACCGGTCGATCGCGGAGGCATTACTTGTCGATCATTATTTAAAAAAATAATAAAATTCCTGCAGCGTGACATTAAAAAATTGTCAGCCAATCAAACATCCCGTCACTTGATTGACATACACGGAAACCAATCAGATGACAAGCTTTAGGTCACTGCTCATGAGTAAAAACAACGGCGCGAAGGTGAAACGCAGCAAAACATACAAGCGAAAACAACCATATTTCGGACTGTTCATGGAAAATACGACATCGACTTCCCACCGAAAAGCCAGCTGAGAAAGAGAAAGGTGGAGGAACTAAAATCCCAGTAGCAACTTCAAAAGAAAAACGCCGCCACCGAAGCATCGTTCCGGGTGAGTGAAGCTGTGATGTTTCTCTGCACGCTTAAGAAACATACTGGTTGGGAGTTGACGTCGCTTTATTATTCAAATCATACGAGACACTTTTCATACAGCATAACCTCCTTGACTACTCTCCGTTCTCTGCACTTTTCCCTGTCCCACAGCACGCACATTTGCGTCACACACTTACGCGGTGCGTTCACGGACAGTCTGTATTAACATAAATGCATAAGCACCGTTGCTCTCTGTACCAAGAGCCATTTTAATGCCTTCGTTCACTAAATTAAATGTGTCCGGAGCCATAACAACCTGCTACAACTGTGGTTATCGACTGGTGGCCTGTGGACCCCTTTAGATTTGCTTGAGGGGGCTTTTGTAGAGATGACATTATAAAGTAAAAAATATCTAAAGATTTTTTAACATTTATTAAAGTAAATGACCAGATTCTTATAAAGAAGGGGGTGGGGATCAGTTTCTACCATCTTTTTTTATATCAATAAAAAATATCTATATTGCTGTCACCAACACCAGGCACCTCCTGTGGTCCCTGTTGGTGACCCCTGATTTATTATATGTGTTGTGCAATATTGGCTTATTCAGTTATGCAAGGTACATCAACATATATTGTACATAAAAAGAATCCTTAATACATTTGAAGATAATTATATGTTTTGCAGTTTTGTATTGGGTAGATCATTTTGAGTTGGTTGTTTTATAAGTAGCTTGCATGCTGAAAAAGTGTGAGCACCCCTGTCTTAGAGCCTGGGAAACAGTTGAGTGTGCTGCTGCCACCTTGTGATGGTGGTAACCTGCACTGGTGAAAAAATAGTGAACTTTCAAGATTTTCAAGATGATAATCAGAGCAGCACAAAACAAGCTACCCATCAATTTATCACCAGCGTTTAACACATTTATTATAAAGCTAAGTTTGATCAAACAACAACAACAACAACAACA
>JBBPBX010002745.1:50728-68725 GCA_038048925.1 Garcialebias charrua | reverse complement strand
GTGTTGCTATGTGTAGGCTGCTCAGTGATCAGGTCCACATCCAAAAACAACTACAGCCACTAAGACTGAGATGTTTCAATGATGATAATCAGGGCAGCACAAAACAAGCTACCCATCAATTTATCACCAATGTTTAACCCATTTATTATCAAGCTAAGTTTGAGCAAATAATAATAATAATAATAATAATAATAATAATAATAATAATAATAATAATAATAATAATAATAATAATAATAATAATAATAATGTGCAGTTTGTTTTTAACAAATCTGCTGACATTTTATTGGACAGTGATTTTGCTGTAAAATATTGTAAACACTGTCATATGCTTTTTTAGAGGCTGCCTTTGTTAAATGCAAGTCTGCACACATATTACCCAACACCCATATGCTTGCTTTGTCTTTATAATAATATAATAATAGGAAAAAATGTTTAGGAAAAATACTGCTCATGTCTATTATCAACTGATGTGACATACAAGGTGATCACACAGGTCAACTGGTCTTTTACCTTGAATTTAGTAAATTTTTGAGACTGCAGGGGTTAATATATAACATTCGTCAATAAGCATTAAAGTGTCAAGTAACTAGATTGCAGCTTTTTAATCAAATACACTTGTTTAAAAAATGCCAGGCAAAGTTTCAGAGCAGTTAAAGGAAACACAGAACTTAGATGATACCTACAGGCGTCTTATTGGGTTTCAACTACAAAGCAAGCACAAGCAACAAGTCACACATAAGTAACGCTTCAGCTTTTATACTTGTAAAAACACACATTGCAAATTGACTATTAAAAGATCTTAAAACAGTTTATAGAAATGTTAAATGATGATAATATTTTGGGAATTTTGAGAACTATATGTTACAAAAAAAAACCAACTTTCTTGCAGTTTGTTTTTTCAACATTTGTTTTGTGAGTAACTAATCTTTATTCATTAAATACTGTCTTATTGTTCGTATGAGCTCTGAATGGATTCTCACCTCCTCTACATCATTGTCCAAAGCTATGACGGTCAGTGGTGCCGACAGGCTGGTGTTGGTCGATACGGTCGTTCCTACTGGTGACGCCTCACTGATGCATCCATGGTAACTGGTCTCAAGGAAGTAGGGTGCCTGGTTGTTTTCATCCAGAACGTCAATTTGGAGGTTGGCAAAAGCTGGCAGGGGGTGGCCATTGTCTTGCTCAGCCTAAAAGGCAAAAAGGAAAATCCTCCGTTATTGACAAGCCAGAGCCACTATATCTCTAGTAGTAACCATTTTAACATTCTGGGTCTAACCAAAAAAAAAAAAAAAAGCTATGAGACAGAGGAATATACAGTATCTGTTTGGTAATTTATTAGTTTGTGTAAAAAGAAAAAAATATATACAAATCCTATTTCGAGCATAGAGAAAACAATTGAATTGAAAATAGGTTTTTGTTTTTGTAGCTCAACGAGGCTGTTGGTTAAAGGTACCGTATTTTCCGGCCTTTAAGTCGCTCCGCCCCATAAGTCGCTTTAGTCCAATATGTCCAATAAATTGGAGAAATCCATAAACATGTTGCTTTCCCCAATAAGTTGCATCTATTATGCGTCACCGCTGACGCGTCGCGTATGTTACGCGTCACCGCTGACAACCCGAAATGTGGGCTGGTGTTTTGCCCTGCTGCAAATGGCGGCCACAGGAGTGTGCACGGAAGGACTTTAACCAGATTAACACGGTAAAAACAATTATTTGTTTGCTGAAAATTATAGCAAAGATGTGTCTCTACTGGGGTGGCATGGGGTGGCAGTTGCCACCCCAACAGAGAGCCTTGCTACCCGGTTTGCCACCCTAGCTGGACATTACGAACGCGAACATCTTTTTTCGACAACATTGAATGTAGCACAATGTAGTCATATGGTTCACACTCCTTACCAGTTGGTGGCGGTAATGCTCACCTAACTTTCTTGCCAACTGCCAATAAATTTAAAGAAGAAGAAGCACAACGTACAACTGACTCAAGACTTCAAATTCTGACTGAGTGGCGGGAAGTGAGAAATGAAATGAAAAGAGGACTGAACACACCTTTTTCTCCTTTCTGTACTTTGGCTGTTTCATGTCTCTCCCTTTACATTGCATCATTTTATTTATTTATACAGGTAGTCCCCGACTTACGTACGAGTTCTGTACCTACGGGCCGTTAGTAAGTCGAAAATTCGTAAGTAGGATCACATACAATTTAAAAAAAATAAAAATAAATAGATGTACAGTACTGTACAGTTACCAAGCACTTAGCCTATCATAACACAGTTTTTAAAGATGAAGGAGTGAGTTGAATTGTCTCCCTTTCACATAAAGGGAGCTAGCTCCCTTTATGTGAATGGAGCCTGCTAGGGAGGAGGGAGACAATTCAACTCACTCCTTAACTGTGTTAGGATAGGCTAAGTGCTTGGTAACTGTACAGTACTGTACATTTATTTATTTATTATTTAAAAAAAAGTTTTTTTATTTTTATAATGAGATGCGTTCGTAAGTCCGAAACGTTGTATGTCGGGGCGTCGTAAGTCGAGGACTACCTGTATACTGTATACAGGTAGTCCCCGAATTACGAGCGCTCTGATCTGCGAGGTCCCAGACTTACGAGCTGCGAATTTTTGGAAAAAACGAAAAAAATACTGAGTTTTCATGTGTTTTTTCACTACAGTTAGCAAGTTAAGCATATAAACACACGTTTCCGATCATTTTTATGCACTCAAAAGTAGTTTTTAGATGAAAATAGAGTGTTTTTAGGTGCGCTGGCGAAAACCGTTCCAATTTACGAGCGGACTTCCGGGTTTACGAAGGAAATGGCGGCCGTTCCAAATTACGAGATTTCCGGTTTACGAGCGCCCCCTAGTGACGGATCTCGCTCGTAAATCGGGGAATACCTGTATACGTATATGTATGTGTGTGTGTATATGTGTGGAGGGGGAGGGTGTTGCCACCCCCTGAAACATCCTTGCCACCCTCTTGCCACCCCATAGATATTTTTCTAGATCCGCCCCTGGCTTAACCTTTCCTTAATAAATGCACGTAATTGTCAAATCAGCTGGATTTAAAAAGTAGTTTCGCTACATGCACCCGCACGGGTGGGACCGATGCATTTCTTTAAAATTTAGCAAGATAAACATGTAAAAAAAAAAAATTTGTTAGCTGACATTATAGCAAAAGTGTTTCTGAGCTTAACCTTTCCTTAATAAATTCACGTAATGGTCAAATCAGCTGGATTTAAATTGTTTCGCTTTGACGTCTTCCAAACGGTCGCGCGCTGCGAAAATAAATTATAAATAAATCGAATTTTCGCTCAAACATCTCCTAAAGCTAATACATTGTAAATGTCCATCCAGTGATACTTTCTGTAAGTTTCATCAAAATCTGTCGTGTGGTTCATGAGCTATTTTGCTAACAAGGTAACAGTAGTTCAGAACTCCAGAGAGCAGGAGGCCGTGCTGCGGCAGAGTCAGTCCGACCAGAGGAGGCTTCTGTCGGACACATGAGCTGGGAACGGTCGGTGGACCCTAGCGGCCGCAAGTGGTACTGCTCCATTTTTTTCATCAGAATGAATGGAAATGGTCATATCTCAGCCAAAAATTGGTCTAAAAATGTGGGAAAAAATCCATAAATATCTTGCTTTGCCCCATAAGTCGCAGGACATGAAAATTAGTAAAAAAAAAAAAAAAAAGTGACTTATAGGCCAGAAAATACGGCAAAACCCTACTTTATACAGTACTTGCGTAAGAGTCTTATTGGGACTGACTTTATGTCTCTGTTGTCTAGATATTTATAATATTTCACCCCACTGCAATAAAATTACATTTGCAAATTACAGTCTTATAAACTCTCTGGTCCTCAAACACAATTTATATCCCCCAGAGAGCAATAGTCTTGCTAATGTATTAGACAGAAAAACAAATCCTTACGCCAGTATAATGTATGTGCATATACACAATATACAGTAAGTTTTGGAAAACAAACAATAACAAAAAAGCTTTTATGATCCAACTTGTGATGTAAGCAGGGTCTCCGCATTTAATTTTCATGCCAGATACAAGAACAAACCTGAATGTTTGCTTAAACCGTGTCTGTCTGAGAGGTTTTCAGTCTCAGCTTTGCCTTGATTGATGTCCATATTCATAACAGAGACGGTGCATATTTTATTATCAGCCTCTATGCGTGTTATCTAAAAACACTTCACTGTACCAGTTGATTGGCTGGATGCCCGTGTTTTATCGTTCTCAACTCTAAATAAAATGACCTGCAGGTCATTGGTGAAAGCAGTTATCTAGTACGGTGCTTTCTAGTGGCTGCGGCAATTATGACCGAAGCAAAGAGGAATGTCAGGTAAACGTTATGGAGCTATACATCTGTGTGCCTGTGGGTGGAAGGAAGGGTCAACAATACATCGTACTTACAACATGAACGTCACCGTGGAAAATCGTTATTCTTTTCTCACTTCAAGCAGTCAGTCCTCACTTTTTAACCTGACAGTTTCACAACTTTAACTACGTGTGCACAGTTTGGAGAAAAGTTTTTAACCACCGCTCAGATCTATTTCAACTTTACTGTTTTTATAGCCAAATAAAGTCTGACGAATTGGAAGGGACATACTAAGTGGCACAGATTTCACAGTGTTCCTTTCAGCAAACTGTCTTTTAGAAAAGCAAAACAAGTACGTCTGAGTTAGCCAACAACATGCTGAAAAGTGCTATTTTTTATTATTTATTATTAATATATATTTTTATTTTATTTTTTACAAAGACTTGGACTGTGCAACCAAGCAAGCCAGCTTGATTCATCCTTTGAATACTGTAGATACAAGTCAGCATAATTTTCTGGTGGTAAAAAAAACTTGTTCTTGCTCATTTGCCCATCCGTTCTGCTAACACAAGATTTCTAGGTGACATTATTTAGCAGGAGCACTTTTACAGCATTCTGGGCTTAATGCCACAAAAGATAATTGTTGTTTGTTTGAAGAAATTCAAACAAGTCGGGGTACTTTTTTCCCACCACTACACCAGAAATAAAGAGGTTGCTTGCTCAGACCATTCTCCAGTGCTGACAGCCCGGTGAAAAAGAGATACGGCTGTGGAGTACTTTAGACCTAAATAAGAAGGAAAACAGGGATTTAAACTTCTCTGCACAACTTTTTGCTGTATTTAGAGCGTAGGAGCAGACATTGATTTACCTTTTCATTCCTGCTGTTTTCTTCTCCATCAATGTAGACTCAATAACGGCAACCATAAAAATTTATACAATATGATAATAAGTGCATTAATAGAGGTGAAGGTAAGGAAAATATGTGGTAGAAAAATGCATAGAAGCAATATGGATAACCACACCCTGGAGAGGATTGTGAAACAAAACCTGTTCCAAAATGTGTGGGAGATTCACAAAGAGTGGACTGCAGCTGGAGTCAGCTCTTCAGGAACCACCACGCACAGACATATGCAAGACATGGGTTTCAGCTGTTGTATTCATTGTGTCAAGCTACTCTTGAACAAAAGACAGTGGCTGAAGCGTCTCAACTGGGCTAAAGACAAAAAGGACTGGGCTGCTGCGGAAGTTATGTTCTCTGATAAAAGTAAATGTTGCATTCCCTTTGGAAATCAAGGTCCCAGAGTGTGGAGAAAGAGAGGAGAGGCACATAATCCACGTTGCTTGAAGTCCAGTGTCAAGTTTCTACAGTCAGTGATGGTTTGGGGTGCCATGTCATCTGCTGGTGTTGGTCCACTGTGTTTTCTGAGGTCCAAGGTCAACGCAGCTGTCTACCAGGAAGTTTTAGAGCACGTCATGCTTCCTGCTGCTGACCAACTTTACAGAGATGCAGATTTTGTCTTCCAACAGGACTTGGCACCTGCACACAGTTCCAAAGCTACCAATACCTGGTTTAAGGACCATTAATTGGCCAGCAAACTTGCTTGACCTTAACCCCATAGAAAATATATGGGTTATTGTGAAGAGGAAGATGTGATTTGCCAGACCCAACAATTCAAAAGAGCTGAAGGCCACTATCAGAGCAACCTGGGCTCTCATAACACCTGAGCATTGCCTCACTGGATTGCTGCAGTAATCCAGGCAAAAGGAGCTCCAACTAAGTATTGAGTGCTGTACATGGTCTTACTTTTCATGTTAATTATTTTCAGTTCTAAAAATCGTTTTTTAATTGATATTAAAGGGGACCACACATGCAAAATTCACTTTTTAATGTTTTTTTACTAAACTTTGGGTATTTACTTCATAAAAAAACAGTCCTTGTGCCAAAAAAATGCACCCAGTGGTTTATTTACTCTAAGTAGATTTATTTATTTTTGATAAATACACCAGGATTCACACTTCCTGCATTTATTGACGTCACAAGCCGCCAGCCAATCAGATCAAACCTGAGTCCAGCCCCTCACCTAGCAACCCCTGGTTAGGCTCAACCCACTTCTGTATTAAACACATGACTGTTGTTTTTCATGATTTCATCTCATCTTTTGTTTATATGTTCTTAATTTCATGTGTACAGCACTTTGTTGCAGCTGTGTTTTTTTAAATGGCTTTATAAATAAAGTATAATTGTTATTTTTATGTTTTAGTTCAATTTTTAGTGTATTTGCGATCGCTGCCAACGCGCAGCCGGCAAAAATTAAACGAGCGGACCACAGGCGGAAGGACCGGGTTCGACGGGACCCTCTTCCGGCGCGATGGAGCGGAGCTTCAACTGTACAGCCTTGCAGCAGCCTCGCAGCAGGCTCGCAGCAAGAGGACCTTCTCCTTACAGATTAATTTACGGGAGACACTTGGTGAACTTTGTGTTGTCTTCACTGGAACAGCGATAACTCCCAAAATCTCATCGCGTGCAACGAGCGGAGCTGGCGAAAACCGGAAGAGGAACAAGCTAACATTAGCTTCGGATTCGGGTGGTCTAATGCTAAAAGGAGCAGCAAACTGCGGCGCGCTCAGACGGGTTTCGGTAAGTTATCTTAAGCTAACACTAACAGTAAGTCAAATGAGTAATAAAAAAAGAGCTAATTTTAAAACAACAACACATTACAGATACTGGCTGTTACAGAGGGCGTGAACAGATCGTTGAAGGGCGTGGACTTCAAGAAACCGGTCGTTCAAAACGAAAGTTAAAAATGGCAGAATTAAAAAGGGTATAATTGATTATCTAATAATTATTTTGTGCATTAAATTGAAGGAATAGGGTCTGGATATCCCACAGAAATACCATAAAAATTTAAAAAATACATCTGAGGTCCCCTTTAAGTAATACTGTATTCTAATTTTCTGAGCTACTGAATTTGGGGTTTTCATTAGTTGTCAGTTATAACCATCAACATTAAAATAAATAAACATTTGAAATTATATCACTCTGTTTGTAATGAATGATTCACTTTTTGAAATGAATTACTGAAATAAATCAACTTTTTCACAATATTCTAATTTTATGACCATCATCTGCAAATACCAATATCTTAGGAGGCAAGTGGCACCTTCCTCTGTTCTGTGACATCTTGATATTGTATACTTAAAGGGTACATACTTTGTACCTGGTAAATACCATGCAAAGTACATCATAACATGTCACTTCATAATATATCCTAGTCCTTATTGGTACAAAGCATGTACTACTGGGCTGAATTATGTATTGCTTCATCAATAACTACAAGTTTAAACAAGTGGAAGAAGTTCCTTTTTTATACTTTAGGTCTATTAAGTAATTTGTGCTTGTGACTTCCAGTGATTTGAGCTGTAAATAAAGCTATGGCAGCTTGTAAGAATAATCTAAGCTTGACCTGAGAAATATTTAGCAATGCCTATTTTAATCATTAACAAAAAACAGCAACTCTCGCAGCAGGTTAGCTGTGATGGTTAACAATTATCACTGTTTAAATGGTCATACCAGATCTATTTTAATTCCAAAATCAGTATTGATGTCTGGGAGAATGTGTGTAAAACAATTGCAAAGCCTATTTTTGTTTTACAGAAAAGAGCTGTAATAATTATCACTAAAAGCATTACTGTCATCCATCAAGCACATTATTTTATCAACTGAAGTTACTGAAGTTCCATGATTCTGTAGATTATAATATTTTATCAGTTATGTATAGGGCTCATAATAACACATTACTTTTAAATATCCCCCCAAAAATTGTTAAAAAGCAAAGTTGTTATAATCTTAAGGGGATAGAGATATTTGTGAAACCAAAATTAAGAACGAGTTTGAAGGGACGGTCTACCCCCATCCAGGGAATTGGATTATGGAATGTTGGAGAGTAATGTTAAAAATGCCAAGTCAATGTGTACATTTTAGAAAATGATCAAAACTGAATTGTTGAAAAAAAAAATGAAGTAGCTTAATGTGTTTTGTATTAGCAGATGGTGTAGAGGCAGGGCTGCCGACTTGGTACCCGAAGGACACAGGTTCAAACCCCGGCCCTGGCCACTACACACCTTGGGGTGTCTATGAGTGCACACCTATTTCCCCAGCTCCCCGGGTGCTTTCTATGGCTGCTCACTGCACCACCTGGTGGTGGTTGGGTTAAATGCAGAGACGAATTTCGTCTTGTATGGGAAATATACACAGATGACAAAAATGTGACATTTTATTAGAGTTATACAAATTAGAAAGAGTTATTATTTTGTTTTGTTACTTGAAGTTTGAGTTGAAGTTGAAGTTTAATATTGTTTGAACTAATTGTTTGAAAAAAGGGGCCGATATAATAAGATTTTTTTTTCTTCTTTCTGCTGCCTTTCATTTTATATTTTGTATTCTTATCATTTATAGGATTTAAAAAAAAAAAGAATAAACAAAAAAATATTCTAAAGAGAAACATTTACTGTTTTATCGAGCTCAAAACAGTTTAATGAGTCTCATGTGTAGCGGAGTTCAGCTTACCTTGATAACCAGATCAAATCTGCGGTAGAGTTCTCTGTCAATGGGCTTTAACAGCAGGAGCTC
Organism: Garcialebias charrua; assembly: GCA_038048925.1. Taxonomy (NCBI): domain Eukaryota; kingdom Metazoa; phylum Chordata; class Actinopteri; order Cyprinodontiformes; family Rivulidae; genus Garcialebias; species Garcialebias charrua. The sequence continues at coordinate 59,776 of JBBPBX010002745.1, read as the reverse complement.
GGCTGAGGTCCTATTCAAGCCAAAATATTCTACATAGGATACTGGTTTACCTGAGAAAGAACAGGGAATAAACTGTAAATAGAGAGCAAACCCTAAATCTATGTGTGAGAAAGAGAAAGACCGAGAGATCAGTAATTGGTTTAAGAATCAATGTATGCTTGGTGTGATTCATAGGGGAGACTAAAAGAAGGAGTGAGCAGGGGAAGGCCTGGCTAATACTCCCAGCTCACCCATCTCTGCTTTCGACAGGTGGAGATGTGCACTCTGAGCGCACATTCATGTATGGTGCTTTGAATGCGGCATTGGTCAGCGGGGAAATCAAGTTTCTGAGAGAAGAGAAGCTGCACAGGCGCGCATGCACAATTATGCGTCTCATGTGTGTTTTTCTAGGTATGTGTGTTACTTTATATAAAGCATTGCTTCGATAGGCTCGCTTTTTCTGAGCAATGTTGCTTTCCAACGTGGCATAACTTCTTGTATGTTTGCACTACTTGTTCTCTAATAACTTGTGTGCAGATGCTTCGTCAGCACCATAGGGCATGGCAGTTTTTAAAGTATTTCTTAAAATTCAGAGTAAGTTGACTGCAAAAGAGGCTTGTCGGTACTTGAAGACAAAGCCCTGCAGAATCAGGAGCATATCCAAATTGTCTCTTTTTATTTCTCTCTTTAGGCTGCTCCCTTCTTCAGGGGTCACCACCAACTCGCACAAAGACTTGGCAATTATTTTTATGCCGATGCCTTTCCTAATGCAACTACAGACCACCAAACTACCACAGCCCTCTGTGTGGAGCAGAGAGCTTCTATCTAGGGTGCCTGGGGGAGCAGATGGTAGGGGTTAAGGGCCTTGCTCAAAAGCCCAGAGTGGGGCAAATGGGGGTGGAGGCAGGTGTTGGTGTATCACCTATCCCATCCACATTTTGATGTTGTCGGTAACGGGAGTTGAAACAGCAATCTTCCCATCACAGACCCACCTTCTCTAACCTCTGTGCCACCACTCCCATCTATGCAAATGGTCTCTGGTATTAACTTGTGTTGGGACATGTGACAAAACTAATAATGTTTTGCCAAGGTAAAGTGCTGAAATTAAACAATTGTAAACTTAAGTCTATAAATGCTTTAAGCAAAGTTTTAACAAGTTTCTAGGCTAAAGTCATGCAACATATTTTTGTATCGCAACTCCAGTCTTCATACATTTTGCTGGGTGTTAAAAGGTGCAGGAAGTGTCAGTATGCAACAAGTTGGGAGTTAGAATATGTTTTGCCAGAAAACAAATGCTTGCAGTGATTTAACTACAGTATTATAAAAAGTACAGTTTGTTCATGAATACAGGAAGAAATGCAAAGAGAGAAATGACCCATGACATGGTCAAAAGTATGAAATCCATTAAACTAACATTTGCCTCCAAAATGTCTGTTCATGATCATAAGAACATTTTGTCTTTGTAAGCGTTAGACATAATGGCTAAAACTACACTTTTAATTTATTCTTCTAAAACTGGCTACTCTGAGTGATTACCATATTTAATCCATACATGTTGCATGACTTTCAAAGTTGTAATTTTCTCTTTGGTCCTTTATTTGGTTCATTTTTAATATTTCTCAGAAATTGATAAAAATCACTTGCACAGTATAAGAAAATTGAATCTAGTTTATGTGAATTTGCTTCAGTTCATTTAAATGATCTCTGCACAGTTTCATTGGTAAAAGTCAAAGTGTTTTGTGGCTCTGCTCTTTATAGAGTCCAACGGAGCAGTGACATAAAGGTGCACTACTTCCCCTTTAAACCACTTCCAACCAGAAGTATTCAGAAAGCAAGAAAGGAGAGGCCTTCAATTTCCATCATTAATCCATTTTATTCTTTGCAAACACTTAAAGTAATATGCCTTCCCTTTCAGATCTTTAACATTTAAGGTAAATCTGGATCTAAAAATTGAAGTAACCTAGCTGGGTTTTAGTCTAGAGGGTTTTGACTCTGCTATAAAAAGAACATTACAAATATCTTTATGAAGAACACAATGACGTCTTTAATCCATTGTTTTGTAATAACTTAACTTTTTATTTTATTTTATTTCAACCAATCGTATACAGTTAAGCTAAACAAAACATCATGTTTAGTTTTACAATTAATTGATTTGCACAATACTACTTTTTTCTTTGTTTTCTGCAGCTCTTTGCTCAACCTAAGGGCAGCACGGTGGCTCAGTTGGTAGAACTGTTGCCTCTCCTTGAGAATGTTGCCAGTTCTAATCCCAACCAGGGACCTTTATGGGTGGAGTTTGCAAGTTCTCTCCATGCGTGTGTGGGTTTTCTCGAGGTAAACCGGTTTCCTCGCACAGACCAAAAACATGCATGTTAGTCTGACTGGTAACTCTAAATTGTCTCTACGTGAGAGAGAATGGTTGTTAGTGTCATTTGTCTCTATGTGGCCCTTTGATGGACTGGAGACCTCTCCAGGATGTACCCTGTCTCTCGCACAGTGATGGGCAATGACCCCCACAACCCAAAAAGGAAGAAGCAGGTAAACGATAATGGATAGATCATGGATAAATGGATGGATGGTCAACCTTCTGTTTAAAATATGCATTGTAAATTAAAAAAAGCTGATTTGAATCACTAGTCCTTAAAAAAATAACACAACAAAAAGTGCTTATTTCTCTATCTGGAAATACACAACTCTAAGACAATAATTAGTTTTTTTTTTTTTTTACAATTGTAATTGTTTTATTTTAATCAATTAGCTAATGTTTTATGTGATTATAAAAAGCAAACAAACAAACACAGCTATAGATTCATCATCCGTAATGTGCACATGTTCTGTTGTCACCAGGCAGTCCTGGACATGACACACAGTGATTTCTTGCATATCGTGTATGATATAGTTGGCTGTTCACGAGTATCAGTAAAAATGTTTGTATGGTGTCCCTTTGTACAACACCGTCCTCTAACTCTAAAGGCTTTAGAGATTTACATACCAATGAGAATGGAGTATAAGATCCCTGGTCTGTCAGACGGAGGCTGTATGTTTCTGTCTTGGTCCACAGCTTGAATAGATGGTGTCACATTGAGAGGGTTCACTTTATTCTGGAAACAAAATGTACAGAAATAAAATTAACAGGTTTGGTATTTTCTTATGGACAAAATTAGCTGCTGTGAGGGTATTGCAAATTGTGGCTAAAAAAAAAGGCTAACAAAAAAGACAAAACAAACAGATACAAATTTAAAGTTGATCATTTCTGCGTTTGACAGCTCAGTTTACCATTAAAAACTAACAGAAATGTTTTAGGATACTTTCATCGGCCATGGCTGGAGGACCCAAACAAGGTCATGCACGAGGCAGATGAATGATTCATCTGCCTCATCTGCAAATGACTCTGTGAATTACTACAACCAATCTCTCCAGGAGATTCTGGACCTCCATCTCCCTTGAAAGCAAGACTGGTGTCTTTCTCCCATTCAGCCCCCTGGTACACTGGTGAGCTGCGCCGGATGAAGGCAACTGGCCATGCTATTGAGAGACGTATAAAATCATCCGGTCTATCTGTACATAAGCAGGCATACAAAGAACATCAGAAAGCGTACGCCTACTCTCTTAAAGAAGCACGCTCCAAATATTATTCCAACATCATCAACACCTGCCCTGGTAACTCTAAACAGCTCTTCTCCACAATAACTCATCTGCTTAATCCCACTAAACAAACTCATGAGGACTCTGTTCAAAAATGCAACCTGTTCCTTTCATTCTTTAAAAACAAAGTTGACTTTATCAGATCTCAGCTCCACAACCTCCCTGATCTTCGTTTACCATCTACCCATCTGCATTCTGGGTCCCTGCGCAGCTTTGATGAAGTTGTTCAGAGTGAAGTGGAGACCATCATCAAGTAAATGAAGCCTTCATCCTGCGCCCTGGATCCCTTCCCGTCATCTTTCATAGAATCCAATCACTCTGCAATTAGCCCATTAATCACTCAAATAATAAATGTCTACAATCTGGTCATGTTCCACTGTCTCTAAAAACTGCCATCGTTAGGCCTCTTCTAGTGCTGGACAATAATTCAATAACGATAAATATCGCGATATACTTTTATTCAATAACGATGATATGAAGTTTAAGCATATTTTCGATATTTCGATAGGATTTTACAACTTTTCACTGACGTTTTTCTTTTTCTGTTCGGGTTGAAGCGGCTGCTTCAACAACCCGCCCGGACAGAAAAAGCTGTGACACAAAACGTGCGTGGTGACGTCGTTGTTACGCAGCGCTCAGTCCAGCAGCAGGCGTTAGCGGTAGCAGGCTAAAAGCTAAGCTAGTCTCCAAAGCGCGTTGTTTTCGCTTCAAAACGAGTCAAACGAGTGCTCATGACCGTCAGAATGTGACTGAACAAAGTTTCACAAGCGAAGAGAAAGCAGACGACATCACTGATGAGAGGAAAGACTAATTCGTCGGTGTGGACGTAGTTCGGTTTTGTTAAACTGCAGGTCTCATCTGCAGCGAGTCCTACTCGGTTTCTTTATTTTGCAAAACGTGACGGAGTCGTTCTAACTAGCGGTGGAAACATCTAACTTGTTTAATCTGAAGAGTTTCCACTCGATAGAATATGATGAGAGTCAGAAGATGAAGAACAATAAAGTTTGAGCCAACGTGTCTCTGAAACTACGACGTAAACAAACAGCCCCAGCAGCGCTGCATGTTTTTTTAAATTCAAAATAAAACAAATTCATCAGAAAAAGAAAAAGAAAACTGAATGAAAAGGTGCAGAAAGACGAAAATAGTGCCCCTTGTTTAAAACAATACAAAATAACTACAAACAACAACCTTCACTTCACCTGCACCACACCTTCCCAACAACTTTGATTTAATCATAGCACTTCCTACTAATAATTCTTATAGCTCTTTTTTGTAAAATAAAAACAGGGTTTGTAATAGTTTTGCATGCTTTTCCCCAAAACTTCAATACAACAGATTAAATATGGAACAATCATTACATTATACAATATATTCAAAACTTTGTCATTCAAAAACTATTTTACTTTATACAGTAATGCAATTGATTTTGTTATTTTTATTCTTAAGTAATTTCCATGATATTTCCATGTCAGCTTCTCATCAATAACGACACACAAAATGAATGTCAATGCTGTAAATTTTAAAGTTGTTGTTGTTTAAAGTTAAAAATATTAATATTGACACAGTTGAGAATTTTATGGCAAGAAAGTTCATGCTCAATAATCCAGGTACCAAATCCAATAATTCTCAGTCAGGTCATCATTTCTTTTTTTATAGAAACTGGATGGAGGATGAAACGTGTCTATAAAAAAGAAAGTGTCCAGATGACCCGACTGAGAATTATTGGGTTTAGAATTTTATGTTTATTTGATGGTGATTTCCATCTTTTTGGAGGCTAAATACAAATACAAGGTGAACATGAATTTATTTGTATAGTTTATAGTTATTTTTTAGGCTTTTATATTGTGTCAGGGTTTACAGGCAGGCTTGAACCCAGTGGTGCAGACAAGAGTACACAGGAGGCAGGAATACATCCTGGTGCCATCCTGACATATTGTTTATATCGATATCGAATTATATCGTTATCGACCAAAATTAAGAACTATATCGTGATAAAATTTTGGGCCATATCGTCCAGCCCTAGCCTCTTCTGAAAAAATCTAATTTGGATCACGACATTTTTTCTAATTACCGCCCAATTTCCCACCTCCCATTTCTGTCTAAAGTGCTGGAGAAAGCAGTTGTTGCTCAGCTGCAGGACCACCTACAGCAACACTCCCTGTATGAGAAGTTCCAGTCTGGATTCAGGGCAGCTCACAGTACAGAGACTGCATTGCTGAGAGTTACAAATGATGTCCTCATGGCTGCTGACACTGGTTCTCCCTCCATCCTTGTCCTCCTTGACCTCACTGCAGCTTTCGACACTGTGGACCATAGTATCCTCCTCCACGTCTTCATGTGGAGGTCGGTCTCTGTGACACTGTCCTGGACTGGTTCAAATCTTTCCTCTCCAATAGGCTGGAATGTGTTAGTCTTGGCAATGCCACTTACCAGACTGTCTGTGTCTCCTGGGGTGTCCCTCAAGGGTCAGTTCTGGGGCCCTTGCTTTTTTCCTTTTATATGCTACCTTTAGGCCAAATCATTGAACAGTTCAACATTTCTTTTCACTGTTATGCCGACGATACCCAGCTTTACATCAGGACTGGAGCATCATCATCATCATCATCACCATTGTCATCTCCATCTTCACTCACTGCCCTCTCTACCTGCCTGGAGGAAATAAGGGCATGGATGAATCAGAACTTTCTTCAATTAAACTGCTCCAAGACTGAGGCCATACTGATTGGCACCCCTCACCAGGTACAAACATCAACTATAACAACAATTTCCTTTTCTGGACAAGACATCCCCCTCTCCACCTCTGTTACAAATCTTGGAATAAAAATGGACTCTCATCTTACATTTGAAAATCACATTAAGCATCTGTTTAAAACTTGCTTCTTCCATCTTCGAAACATCTCCAAACTTCGCCCATCTCTAACTTTTCTGATGCTGAGAAACTCGTCCATGCTTTTGTCTCCTCCAGGCTCGACTACTGCAACTCCCTATTACTTGGAATTCCCTGGCAAAAACCTTCAGAAGTTTCAATATATTCAAAACAGTGCAGCAAGGATTTTATTGAGAGTTCGTAAATTTGAACATATTACACCCATTCTCCATAACCTCCATTGGCTTCCTGTCACCTACAGAATTCAGTACAAAATTGCTCTCATTACCCACCAATGCTTACACGGAACTTCACCAGATTATCTAAAGGACATTCTTGCACCCTATTCATCCACCCGGTCTCTACGATCACAGAACAGTAATCTCCTTCACCTTCCACAAACCAAATTAAGGACCATGGGAGACCGGGCATTCTGTGTGGCTGCCCCCCGCCTATGGAACTCCCTCCCTGACTACCTGAGAGCTCCACAGTCACTGGTTGACTTTAAACAAGGCTTAAAGACCTTTCTTTTTAAGCGAGCCTACTCTGCCTCCACATGATTTTATCTTTGATCTTAGTTGATATTATCATTGTTTTTAATTGATTTTATTATTGATTTTTGTTGTTTTATCATTGGTTTTACTTGATTTTATCACTTGTTTTTATTTGATCATTGATTTTAGTTGCACTTTGTAGCACTTTGAGATTTTTGTTAATGAAAAGTGTGTTACAAATTAAATTCATTATTATCATTATTAAATCTTTATAAATAAAGACAAAAACAGAAAGGTCCATATAAAAAAACAGATGTACTTTGTACTAACATGTTACATTATACCAGGTAAAACAGCATAAATATGGAAATGAGTAACTAAAAACTAAAGATTAGGTGTATATAAAAGTTGAAGAACAGGATCAAGGTCATGATTAGTTAGTGATGAGAGCCAGGTGAGCAGAAAATAAGACTGAAATGAAAAGAACAAAACAAAAAACTTGCAAGGGAAAAAAAGGACCAGTGACAAAATAAAACAAAGGTTTTAATCAAATGCAACAACTGATGGCAAATATGGAAAGAATGCTAACATTTCCAGTTGTTTGTCCAAGTAACTTGTGCTGTTAAAAAGCTTTGTAGCTCAAAGCACTCACGCAAATTAGGATCTAATTTAACACCGAAGTATGAAAATCAATTTTTCAAAGAAATAAAATGTTACATACATTACTTTACATAAGACAAGCCTCTACTTTAACATTTTGTTTATGCTCAATGTAAATGGGGAAGAAAGTTATCAAAGGAGTCAATGCACACACTGAAAGTCAGTATTAGCTACATTCAGCATTTCAGACCAGACTCTATGGACATTCAACACACACACAGTCTGCCTTTGTGTATCTCAGTGTGTTGCATGTGCAATATGGCAATAATATTGACTTATACAGTACTGGTATAATGTGCTATGGTCAGTAATGGGAAGACTCCTGCCAAGAAAAAAATATATAGGTCAAAATGTACAATCCCTAAAGATATCTTAAGCAATTTACACAAAAAAAGGTATATGCATGCATTCCAAAAGCTTTACCAATGAGTGGTGACTACATGTCCCAGTCCACATCAGTATGCTCCTGCTCGTCTAGGACACAACACCGCACCTGTCATGCAGCACATAAAATCTACCAGCCGTTACTGAGCAGTCTCTGCTGTTGCTTGTCAGTGCCAGAGAGGAGAGGAGGGAGATACAAGCAAAGATGAACTTATGGTGAGTAATGAGGTATGCAAATATTAAGGAGGGAGAATAACCTGCCAGGAGTCACGGGGTGAACAGGGATCAGAGAGGCTTGTAAATGTAGTGGAGAAGAAAGGAGGAATCAAGGAAAATATGTATTTCTGATGACACAAATGCTATTGCTATCATTTTTTACTCTTGGCAGCATTTTACGCATCTTTTTCAGCGGATTAGAAAAGGAAAATTACTTGTGCTAAATGTAGAACCACGGATGGAAACAGAGCTACAATAAAATTTATAAATATTATTTTGGACACTATCACAGTCAAAAATATTATGCTAAATTTAATACTAGCAGCCACCTCTGGAGGCAAAGTAGCTAAAATGTGTTTGTATGTATGTGTGAAAAATGACATATTTGATTAAGACTGTTATTGGTTTAAATCCTGTCTCCTTATCAAAGTATCTTATGAATGACTGAACAGATTTTAAAGAAACTCAGAAAGTAATTATTGAATGTACATCTATAACTTTTTTTTTTTTTGCGTCAATAGTACCAGAAACCAGCACCGTTAATTGTACCAGAAAATTAGCTTTCCTTCTGTTTAAGGTTTCACTTGATGCCTGGTGTAATGTTTATCTAATGACCATTGGCACGTGTACTTTTGGTACTCTTGCAATATTTAGTTCTGCCAACACAGTGAGTTGGAAGAATCATTACCAGCAAGACTGACAGAGGCCCAACTTTTTTTTTTGTCTTTAGCACAGAACAAAAAGAATGTCCCAAAATACAAACACAGCTGCTCTTTTTTCTTTAGCAACAATCCTTCTCGGGCA
>JBBPBX010002745.1:30152-49807 GCA_038048925.1 Garcialebias charrua | reverse complement strand
GAGGAGCATCAAGTGTAGAACCACTAGACTGAGGAACAGCTTCTACCCTGAGGCTGTTAGACTCATGAATAAATAAAAATAAAATAAAAAATAAACACTGCAAAATATCACATCATACTGATGCTGATCTGTTTTCTTGTTGCTGTGTTCATCTGTGTTCATCTGTGACCATCTGCTCATACAAACTCATGTTCGTGCTGCTGTTTATTCCCACTATATTAGGCTTAGTGTATTACTAGTTGATGTTTTTCTTAGTTAGTTCTAGATGTTATTACTGTTTTTCTCTTTCATTTGTTGTTGGATGTAACTGGGACCTCGTGTACATAATCTCGTTTTCATCACATGTACCACATGCGGTGCAAATGACAATAAAGACTCTCTGACTCTGACTCGACTCTAATGTGCTGCGTGACTTATAGCTAGCTCACAAATTGTAGAGTTTATGGAACAAACAAATCAGTGGCCTGCTATCATAAAGATTGTGCCTTACCTCAGTTGTATTCTAAAACCAATCACTATTTGAGCATTCATTACAATATATCTTAAGATTTATTACTTACCAAAGGTACTATGCATTTTCAAACAACTTTTAAAATAATTTTGCTCAAGTAAATTTTGCTTGTAAACCTAGGATCTTATAAAAAATATCTGTATTAAAATGGAAATTTAACCTTTTAAATGTATTTTTAATTTATGTTTTCATGTCATTATCTGGGGAAATTTGAGGTTAACACAGTAAGAAAGCAAAGTGTGTGAGTAGTTATCAGCTTCAAAAGAAAATCAGAGTGACAGTCTGATACAAATGAACTCATGTGAAGATGTGGGCTTGAAAACTCCAAGCAGACAGATGCAGCAAGCTGGGAGGATGATACTAAAAGGCTCTTTACATGCTGCGCTTCCAAAGCCGACATTCGGTGACACGCAGGCACAACCGAGTAAGCAAACACTGCAGGATCAGCGGGAAGAATCACAGCAACAGGTTTCAGACAGGCACGGATGACAGAAGAACTAAAGCTGCATCACCTTTGATATGAGCTGGAGATCCAAGGCAGGTAGGTGGCTGATCTTTAGAGATACCAGAAGATCAATAGGAGAGGCCGGGAAAACAACTTTCTGTGGCCAGTTTAGTCTCCAGTACTGAGTTGCACAAAAGTGCATGGCCAGACATTGGTGAGGATAAATAAAATGTTTTACGACCACATACAACAATATAATAGATGGATGGGACGATGAGACGGTGCAAGAGCTACAAAATAAAGCTGATACAATACTACACTTTGCTCCACTCAGCTTTATGCAGGTACTAATTAGTTACCGGTAATTTCTTGCATGACTTGATGGCAAACTAAATAAAAGGACAATCACTCATTGACAGAATGTATATCACCCACTGCCTTTCAATCTAGAGTTTAGGCCTTATTCAATTAAAATTCAAAAATACTTAATTAATCCCAAAGGGAAATGAAATGTTGTTGTAACTCGTTATCCTTGTTTCATTAAAATATGTTATAGATGATGATGGATGTAGACAGGAAGGATCTCTTGTAAAGGTCTGTCCCACAGTGGATACAAAGACACTGGCCGCAGATACCATCTGATCCATCCAACTAGACTCAGCTGGCCTCTTGATTCCTCACGGCTGCAGGACCGCCCGAATGTCGGGCTGAACTCCTCCCAGAGTGATGGCCACTCCTCTTAGTAGCCCGCCAAGCTCCTTGTCATTGCGGACAGGCAGCTGCAGGTGCCGGCAGATGATCCAGTCCTTTTGCTGTCACAAGCCATGTTTCCTGCTAGTTGCAGGACCTCAGTGGTCAGGCACTCGAGCACAGCTGGCAGGTAGATGGGAATGCATTCACGGTGCCTCCTTTTCGACTCATTTGCTATTTGGGGCTGTAGCTGAGATATTATTTGAGCATTTAAGGTGTTAATCAGCTGCTCCCAGTTGTAAAAAATACAAATTGTTGCTATGGTTATGCATCATAACAAATGTCCAAAACTAATAGTTTCAATAAAAATCCTTCCTGCTGCACAGCATCCGAGACCAGAGGAAACAATCATCCAGAAAATGTGACTTACATCGAGCAAAAGAGGAATGCAAGTTTCCAAAAGCAAAACCAGAAGGAAAGTAACAGATCTACTCCAACATGCAGCCACCCGAGTGGTGCAAGTATGATGGAAAATTATGGCATTCTAGTAATTTTGGTCACATAATGTACAACTACATATTATACCTTGCATGATCTGTTTGGACCGTGTGCTTTAAATAACCAATATCTACTATTACACCAAATCTTAACACAATATACCTGTATGTAAAATTGTCTGAGCTGCAGCTATTTGTGTGTAAGCTAAGGTCAATTAACGGTGGTGAACACTGAATCAGATCAACTCCAAATGGTAATCAGTTGTAGATGTTTATCACCATGATTGCATGTGAAGAGTTTTATTAAAATGTGTTAAGTGACATGAAACATTTGGATAATGGTTTAGGAAAACACACACACAAATGTGCACACACAGATGAGGAAAAACATCACTCTGACTTCACCTGTGATCAATAATTGATCAGGATTTGGATGAGCTTTTATTCTGCAATACCCCATAACTATTCCTCTGCCCACTGTACATGTGTAGCTGTAGAGACAGCAGGATTTTTGAAGTGCATGAGTGAACATCTTCTGAGAGTGAACTCATCACAAATGGCCAATATCTTGATGTGTACATCAGAATGTATGTGATACAGGAAGACACAGAAAGCATACTGCGGCTTTCTTGGCTCTGATGCTCTGAGCTTGTCACATCTTATCAGTTTGATTCCTACTCAACATTTATAGCAACTCGACTCTCCTTTTTTCATTACTAGCTTCACTCCACCTCCATATCTTTCATAGCTCACAAACAGCAGTATGTGACGTTTGTTTCTATTTGCCTGTCTCTGAATTCTGCTGAGGGAAGTGCACAACATTTTACTTGATCAGTAACTATAAAGTGCAGTTTTTAAGACAAAAACATTAGAACAAATATAACAATGTTTGGAAGATGGGGTTTTACAAGTGTAAAGTGTTACGATGAGGACCACTTAATATTTAGATGCAAATGGCAAGGCACATGTTTCAGGGTAGAGATGAACCAGTCCAATAATATGACCAATTATTGCCATTTCCAAATAAAAACAATATAAAATACATTTGTAGTATTACTAACATCTGAACAGATGATCTTATCGGGCTGTGACTGTTGGTGACTAGGAAGCAAACACAATTAGTAAGGGAGTCTTCGAATGGTCTTGAAGCGTTTATAGTCTCAATTTGTGTAATTAGCATCAGTGCACATTCTTGTTGCTTGATTTTTGAACTTGTTCATCAATTTGTGCCACGTTTTCTCTCAAAATATTTGCACACGTGGTAGACGTCTTGATTTTGTTTCACGCATCTCCAACCCATTTCAAGAGTAATAGAGTTGAATTTTGAATCTTTTCTGACAAAAATATTCGCAGCTCAGGTCTAAAAACCAAACCAACGATTAAAAAAAACATTTAAAAACTGGTATACTCCAGTACATCAATTTAAAAATCTGGGTTACACATCACGCTGAGGTGGGTATAATAATAATAATGAATTCAATTTATACCGCACTTTTCATTAATAAAAATCTCAAAGTGCTAATGGGTGGAAGTGAGCAACAAAAGAATGTGCACAGCCAAGAATACAATTTTGCAAGCCACACATACATGTATGCAAAATAGACAAAGATTTTCCAAAGTTGGCCACACAAAATGCTCTTTACTAATCACAAACACTCAAGATTTTTGTTGTACTGTATTTCTCATACTTTTGAGTCACCAGCTATTCAACAATAGTTCCAACCAAGTGACATACTGTACTACCTACAGCCAAAGCAATAAAAAAGCACACTGCTGTGTCAGTGTAGTGTGTAAAGCTAGTGTGACTATGTGACTTTATGTGACTCCATATGACTATGCTTTTGGGTCAACATCAGTGACCTTATTTTTCAGAATGCCTCTAATTAGTTGAATATGAAATGTTACTTTTAAATAAAATAAAAAATACTTTGCAAACTACATTTACAAAGAGCCTTCAGATATTTGTAATACCAGTAGAAATACATACTGACCCAGATCAGTTCTCAGGCATAAAATATTAAATAATAATATTGACAAGTGGCAATGTTATCAACTCTGTTTGATAGTGGAGAACTCCTCAGTTTCAGAGACTGTGAGTAAGCCAGAGCAGCTCTCAGATACACAGAACAGCAGCTCCATGTTAATGATCACAGAGCTTCTCTGAACAATTCTACAATTCTTATTTCCTTAGCGTTGATGCTGGCAATGTGAAGCTGAAACACTTTAAAACTTTTAGCAATGAAAGAAAATTACCCTTAACTTTGTGTACTTTGAGGATTCTAACCATCAACATAGAAAAGGTGAACAAATCGTCTCCCCGTGAAGCCATAATAATCAGTTTCTGGGTGCTGCTATGTTGTAATTTTGGAGCCAGTCTGGGATCTGGAGCCTAAATATCTCAGTAAAACCTGTGATTTTCTGTCATAAAATGGGATACAATGATGGGTTCCTTAAGAATGGCTGTTTAAAATGCTGTCTATGTGAGTCATACAGACCAGTCTACAGTATAGGCAAAATGTAAGAAATATCTAACTAGTGTAATAAATCTATAGGCCGTTTGTGTAATCAAACACTTACGAGGTCAGTTTACTGACTTACCTATAGTTTAGATGAAAGATCCGAGCAGATTTTATCTACACAAACCTACCATCAGTTTCACGGGGTCTCAACTTTTTCAGAATAAATCAATAAATCGGTGATGTGATTAGCCAGAAATGTAATTTCACGAGAGACTTCAACTTATGTTGGTCTACCAGAAAATAGACCTTTTATTGAAACTATCACAAAAATTACAATAAACATTTGTATCGATATTAGCTCTGATTTAATAACTACGTTGACAAGAATTCAAATTAAAACAAACAGACAGTTATTAACTTTTCTGTTGGCACATTACTTAACAGATTAATAGCTTATGAAAAGAAGAAATAGGAGGAAGATTTGAGATAAGTGAAAGCTAAGTTAACTGAAGTTGGTTATTTTGAACCAGACTGGGTGACACCTTTTCCCACACGAGCAGACTGCTGGGCTCCCGCACGCTCAAACACACCACGACTCGTTACCTGTTGACGGTTCGTCTCTTGGAGATAAGAGTGGAGAAGTGTCTGGACACACACGTGGATGGGTTTGTCCACCGGCCGTCCAGTTGGAACTTCAGCGTGTGTGGCTGATTCACGATACGAGGAAAACTCGCCTCCCTCGGCAGGAAACAACGGTCAAGCGCACAGACTGATTTTTCAAAATAAAACTTCAGAAAACAAATTCTTCCAGAAGATGAGTGAATGAGTTACAGTAAGCTTTACTGTAACTCCAGCTGAAACGTGGGTCTAGTTGACACAATGACCGGAACGTCTCCAGCTTTTTCCAGAGAAGAAACCAAGTTCTTAGGATGTTCTTCCCTCCGACTCTAAAGTCAAAATAGGAAGTGCCCCTTTATATGGGAGGCGGGGTCTGACCCACCTCCTTAATAACTATTGGCTGGTTTTAACAAAATAAGAGATGGGTTTTCATCTCATAGGCAGAACTGTCTCTGACGGACAACAGGAAAACAGTTTACATAAACAGCCAGATGGACTGGCCTGTTGAGTCTAGGTTGAAGACAAAACAGAGAAGGAAGTGAACAGCTTACCCTGACTCATGTCCTAGATTTCAGAGCACACTTGTATTTGATTTTGATTTTGATTTTGATTTTGATGTTTATTCATTCATTTTAAAAGAACAATACAAGACAGTTTCATCAGATACAAGATTACAAGTAGGATAAAATGAAGGGAGCAGAAAGAAGATGAAATCTTATTATATCTGCCCCTATTTCACAGTTTGTTCAACCAATGATAACTTTCAAGCAACATCACAGAATGAATAGTTCTACCTATTTTCCTAACTGTAATACACAAACTACATCACAAAATGAATAATTCTACTTAATTTTCCTAACTGAAATACATAAACTACTGTAGATCACAAAATGAATAATTCTACTTAATATTTCTAACTGTAATACACAAACTACATCACCCATAATTCTAATTAATTTTCTAATTCTAATTTTTTTATTTATTTTTTTATTTTATTTTATTTTTTTATAATTTTATTTAATTTTCCTATTTTTTTTTTTTTTTAATTAATTTTCCTAACTGTAATACACAAACTAGATCATAAAATGAATAATTCTACTTAATTCTACTTAATTTTTCTAATTGAAATACACAAACTAAAAGATGGCACAACATCAAGATGTTCACAAAATGAATAATTCTACTTAATTTTCCTAATTGTAATACACAAATTCATCACAAAAATGAATAATTCTACTTAATTTTTCTAACTGTAATACACAAACTGCTTCATAAAATGAATAACTCTACTTAATTTTTCTAACTGTAATACACAAACGTACCGTACATCATAAGTACAACATAATTGTAATACACAAACACGCAAGATTACATCATATATAGTTTTTGAGCAAGTCCTTTTTGACCTTTTTCTTAAATGTATACATTGATTTTTCATTTTTAACATCACTCTCCAGAGCATTCCACAATCGAATTCCCTGAATTGAGGTAGACCGTCCCTTTAAGCTGGTTCTGAATTGTGGTTTGATGAATATCTCTGTCCCTTTGAGATTGTAATAACTTTGTCTTTTTATAAAATTTCTTTGGATATTTAAAGGTAATGTGTTATTATGAGCCCTATACATAATTGATAAAATACTATATTCTACCAATTCCTGGAATTTCAATAAGTTTAGTTGAATAAACAAGGTGTTTGAAGGGTGAGTGAAATGTTTTCTGGTGATTACTCTTACAGCTCTCTTTTGTAAAATAAAAACAGGCTTTGTAATAGTTTTGCATGCTTTTCCCCAAACCTCAATACAATAGATTAAATGTGGAGCAATGATTGTGTTATACAACATATGTAAAGCTTTATCAATTAAAAAATCCCTGACTTTATACAGTACTGCAATTGCTCTAGCTAGTTTTTTTTTAATAGAATTTACATGATGTTTCCATGTCAGTTTGTCATCAATGATAACACCCAGAAACTTCACTTCACTCACTTTACAGATCACAACATCTTCAATTTCAAATGGATCGTCATCAACAATTCCCTTTTTGTTACTGAAAATCATGTAGTTAGTTTTATCTAAATTCAAAGATAATTTGTTTAATTTAAACCAAGTTTGTATTTTTATAAATTCTGTTTTCATCATATCCAAAATCTGTTTTATGTCATTACCCGAACTGAAAAAAGTGGTGTCATCGGCAAAAAGAACACATTTAAGTAGTGCTGACACATTTACCAAGTCATTCACATATAAAATAAACAACTTTGGTCCAAGCACAGAACCCTGAGGAACTCCACAAGTGATATCACGGAGGTCAGATTTAACATCATTAATTTGCACGAACTGTTTCCTGTCCTTCAAATAGCTAGATACCCACTGTAATGCTGGTCCTCTAATACCATATTTATTTAGTTTTTCAAGGAGAATGGTGTGGTCAATGGTATCAAATGCTTTTTTTAGATCAACAAAAACACTAACACAGTACTGTTTATGATCGACAGCATTAGTTATTTGTTCCATTAAATCCATGAGAGCCATTGACGTAGAGTTTTTTTCTCTAAACCCATATTGACTGCTACTTAAAATGTTTTGTATTGTAGAATAAACCAGCAGAAGGGTCAAACTCATGCAAGTAACAGATCATCATTAAAATGACAAAATATACTGTAGATCAATTCTGAATTAACACACATTAAAGAGAAAGTTCAATCTGATTAATTAGTGTCCATTAATTCATAATAATTGTTAACCAAAATAGTGTCCACTCGTCTCCTTAAGGGGCTTCAAGAAGGTGTAACACTGAGAGTTTCAGAGAGATGCAGAGAGGTGTACTTGAAGGTCAAGACAGAGGGCCTATATCACTACACTAGTGATACAGGGTAAAATGTATGATATTGACTTCAACTTTTTCTTAGAAATAAGTTTGTTAGGATTACTAGAAATTATGCCTAATTTCAACAGATTACCTGGTTTAAGATTACCAATAATAACCAATGAGTGGTAAAAAGTATCAGGAACCACTCATATAGGCGTTGCAAATTAATAAAGGAAAAATATTGAAATCAACAATTTGACAGGAGGATAAGTTAGTTTAGATCAAAACTTAAAAACAAAATACTAAAAGTATTGGCAAGTTTTAATTTAATCAGTGTGCAAAAGCAATCATGAAGAGATTAAAAACAAGATCATTGTGCACTGACTCGAGGTTAGCAGGATCTGATGGTGGATGTGGGAAGAACAATGTTTGTTCAGATGCTCAGTGAGTGTTTGTGTGGTGGAATATGGTGTATTAAGAAGTCTGGGAATAATAACTCAGCCTACAGTAAGTCTCTCAATCTTGACCATAATGCTTTAATACATCTTGTCTGATTTCAACAGCTGAAATGGGGCTGTTGTTGGGGTATGGGTTTTTAACAATCCTGGAGGCTCTGGTCCAACATCTCAATGTAGTGTCCAGCAGACACAGGACGGCCATGGTTCTCAAATGGAAGAAGGTGTAATGTTCCCATATGGGTGCAGTTAGGGAGGACATGGAGGTAGTTGGATTGAGGCCAGAGTGAAATGGAGGATGACACACTGTGGCAACCCCTGAAGGAGGTACGGCTGAAAGAAGAGGAAGAAGAAGTTCCTTCCAGGTCAGCAATGGGTCCCAGGATTTTAGGTATCTGGAAGTCGTGTTCATGAGTGTTTGATGGAGCAGAAGATAGACCGATGAATCAGGCCACACATTTTGCACACTCTTGCTCATTCCCAAAATAGTGCCTGTCTTGGCTGAGAGGAGAATATATGTGTCCATGTTTATTTGAGGAAAATATGAGCAGGTGAGAGAAAAATAAAAAGGCGGAGTGGTTCAAAAGCATAAAAGCAGTTTCCTCAGTGTGCCCGGGTATGAAGTTAGTGTGTTCATGCACAAGTGTGTGTGAGAAAGATAAAGAGATGAGGTAGACAATGTTCAGTTGAATGTGACTTCTCACTGGCTCTGCAATTGCTATAAGTGTGTGTGGGTATGTTGCTGAGGTGTTGGGGCATGAACACACTGTTGGCTTGTCCCCATTGCGTTTGTGTGTTTGTAGTGTAAGGGATGAATGCACTGCTGACTTGTCAGAGTTGAGGATTTTTTTTCCCTGCAGCAACTTTGTTTCATTTATAAAGTGGTTTTGCTGGTTCCTCCGGATTACAGCATCAGCTAAATGTCAGAGACACAAATATAAAAGTAGTGCACACACAGCTGTGTAAGCATAAAGACAGACTATAGTAAAGCACACTCCATCTTGTAACACTTGTTACATGAGAGAGATTTACACAAGCATCTGTTAGAAATCACAAAGATGAGTTTGACAGTTTGTCCAGAATTCTTGTAACACTTGTTACATGAGAGAGATTTACACAAGCATCTGTTAGAAATCACAAAGATGAGTTTGACAGTTTGTCCAGAATTCTTACGAGTTTTTTTGTGTGCAAACCTGATCAAAATAATTCTGTAACACTATTTAAAAAATATCTAGATTAAACTAACTCCAGCATTTATACTTTGCTATCATTTAGTACTTGTAGGCAAAAAATAAAAATAAAAAATCAAACAGAATATTAAACATTGTTGTTGTTACATGCCCTGGGCATGTCATTTTATTCAGGTCAGAGGGATGAGATGTTCAAAAGTTGAGTGGCTGAATGACTGCAGCTATTGCTTAATTAAAGCACACTGTAGGTAGGGTGGTTGCTCCCTCTATATTAGGTCCAAGCAACAGAAGCAAGAGAGAGTTCCGAAGCAGCAGAGAGTCCGTAGCCGATGAAGCCGAAAGAAGTAGCAGATGACAAAGCCGAAGAAGCCGAAAGAAGTGACTGAAGAAGCTGAATGTAGCAGCCAAAGAAGATCTGAATGATGAAAGCGTGAGAAGAAGCTGAACGAAGTAGCCGAATGTAGCAGTCGAAGAAGATCCGAATGATAAAGCCGAATGAAGAAGCCGTGAGAAGCCGAAGAAGAAGTCGTGAGATAAGATGACCTGTTGTCGTTGTTGCTGAAGATGGAGGCATGAGTGACCCGCTGGACTTGGAGCCTTTTTTTATTAACCATCCTGAAGCTGGAAAAAGACCTGGTGAGACCAATTGCTTTGTTTTCACCTTTTTGTTTACATTAGGTGGGACCTTTTGAACTTAGTCCGGTACTGTAGCTTTGACGGCTCCGTAGGAGTTAGCCCACTGAGGTACCTTTATGTTTATTTTAATTGGCTCATCAGGTCTGCCATTTATTTCATTAATTTTGTATCCTGTGGACATGGGGACGCTGAGGGGCTTGGGCTCTCCTTTCTTTTTTATCCACAGAACAGCTGCAGTACACCCAGAAGATGTACCGCTAGAGAGCCTAAAATAAAAACTATTTTTTTTAAACCCTCATTCTTTGTCTCGTGTCCCAAATATGCCACGTACCTTCGGGTCGTAACAGTTGGCACAATATCAAGACTGCAAGTTCAGTCAAACACAAACCATCATTAAATTGGACCCCTGCTGTCAATGATTTAAACAATTTAGTGGATGACGATTTAAATGCTAAAGTTCGTAGATAGGGTGGTGCGCATGTTGATACATGAGCAAGGACAGGTGAGTTTATTGTCACAAGCCACTGGTGGCTAACATGGAACGATAATGTATTCACCCAGGGTAAGCAAAATATCCCATGAATCCCTGGACTGCTTAATGAAACTTTAAAAAAATCATTAGTAGATGTAACGTATTTCCCGCCATATAAGTTGCACCGCCGTATAAGTCGCATCAGTCCAAAATTTTCTAATAAAGTGGGGAAAAAACATAAATAAGTTGCTTCACCATATAAATCACATTTATTATGCGTCACCGCTGACCACTGGGAAACATGGGCGAGTATTGTGCCAAAAATTGATCGGCTGCAAAATGGCGGCCGCGAGAGCACACACGGGAGGACTTTAAAACAAATTTAACAAGAGTAAAACTTAAAAAAGCATTATTTGTTTGCTCGTCATTATAGCAAAGCTGTGTCTCAGTTTAACTTTTCCTTAATATATGCACTTTCATGGTCAAAACAGCTTAGTTTTGCCTGGGTGCTGGTGTTGCTCCATGCTCCGCCACCTAAGCAGGGACAAAGGCTCTGGCTGTGAGCTCTGGAGCCTTTTCCCACCCGCACCTTGCTGCTTCCCGGGGCCGCAGAACACGCGCTTCGCTGCCCCCTTCCTCCCGGTTCAGGCAGTGGAGTAAGGCTGTAGAGTTTGTAGCCGGAGCCGCGACGGATGGACTGATGTGTGTATGGATGGGTGGTCCATGGAGGAAATGTGCCTGGTGGGAGCCAATAAGACACTTGGGGAATGTTCCCTACGAGGGGGGATCCACCACAGTGCGACTATCCCTTCTGCCGGTTTGAATCCCCAGAGCAGACTGCACAAACCCGACCCATTTACAAACTTTCTTTCTGCTGCTCGATTACTGTTTTGGGCAGCATATTTATTACCTGCAGTTTGTAATCTGCAAAATAGGATTTACTGTTTGGGGGCATTTTACTTATGTTAATTCCCTTATCAGTCAGTGCACTCGGTGCAACACATTAGCTATGGGAATTTTGCCGCCGCGCGGTTCACCTGAAGTAATACAATCACGCCTTTACGGCAGGTGGGTGTCAGCGTCACCACAGAGGTCCCGCACTCTTGGTATAAAGACTCGTGTGCCCATCTTACTTTCTCTTTTGCCCTTCTCCTCACTTACACCTGTACTTCATGAGACTCTCTGTAGCTATATTGCTCGACCGGAGGTGAGCTCGCTCCCTACACTGAGCATACAGAGACATTTCCTACGTACTGCTGGGCTAGTGAAAGCTAGCCCAATGCCTTTTATTTAACCTCAAGGTTTTTCTTCTCTCTTCGCAGCTGCTTCGCTCGACTGCGCTAACTGCATCACATCACTACCTAGCTAACGGGGTTAGTAGGCTAGCCAGCGAAAGCGACTCGACGAAGAGGACGTCTCCGGACCACGTTGGCACAGCTAACGAGCTCGACTCTTCTCAGCCATGGCTCCAGAGAAGGGAAAGCGAAAACCCAAAAATTCTAAGAAGACCAACAGGCCAGCAAGCCCTAGCTCCCGGGCCTGCCCCAGCGGCTGCGGCTACTTCCTTTCTGCGACGGATACCCACGAGGCCTTTCCCGTCTGCCTGTGGATGGTGCAAGCTAAGACAGTGCTGGAATCCCCCGAGTCCTGCCCGCACTGCAGCCCAGATGCTTGAGGCTGTGAAGAAGCGTTGAGTGGACATTGTGGTCAAGGTCATGAGTGGCCCTGCAGCGGAGAAGGACCCAGACCTCAAAGAGGCACTCACTCCCATACCGGAGCTCAAGGCCGTGGACCTGAAGGACAGCGGCCACGCTGACTGTGGGGACAGTATGGATATGGCGGCCCCCGTTGGGGACTCCACCGCTGAGTTTGACGCGAGAAGCCTGTTTCGAGCAGACGAGCTCTTGCTAACAGCCTCGGGTGAGATTTCAGATGACGAAGCTGAGAATGAGGACGAAAGGGAAGAATAAGACTTCTCCCAGAACCCGACGACAACTCAGCCAGAGACAGATGTCTCAATCCCTGCTTTGTTCGACTTGTGTCGCAGAGCGGTGGACACGCTACGGATCAGCTGGCCAGAACCCCCACCTCACCAACAGGTAATGAGGTTGGCGGATAATTATTTCTTAGCAAAACAGCAGTCGGCCAAGAGGCATAGGATGCCGATTTTTCCGGATTTCCTGACGGAGCTCACTCGCACCTGGGCTGAACCCAGGGCTCCCATGCTTCTACCGCTCTCCCAGTTTCTCAACGTCGTCAGCATGGAGGCAGCAAGAATCTCCAATGTCCCGCAGGTGGAGGACATGCTGGCGGCTCACTTGGCCCCTAGGACGTTGGGCGCAAAGCCGACTCTGCCCAGCAAGGCCTGCCACGCCTCGGCCTCCCAGCTCAAAAAGTGTTACCGAGCTCAGGGCCTCGCGGTCCGCGCCATGAATGCCTCGGCCATGATGCAAGCCTACTTGGCGGAGAAGCTATAGGAGCTCCAGGAAATTACAAACAAACAGGTTGTGAGGCCTTTCCCGTCTGCCTGTGGATGGTGCAAGCTAAGACAGTGCTGGAATCCCCCGAGTCCTGCCCGCACTGCAGCCCAGATGCTTGAGGCTGTGAAGAAGCGTTGAGTGGACATTGTGGTCAAGGTCATGAGTGGCCCTGCAGCGGAGAAGGACCCAGACCTCAAAGAGGCACTCACTCCCATACCGGAGCTCAAGGCCGTGGACCTGAAGGACAGCGGCCACGCTGACTGTGGGGACAGTATGGATATGGCGGTCCCCGTTGGGGACTCCACCGCTGAGTTTGACGCGAGAAGCCTGTTTCGAGCAGACGAGCTCTCGCTAACAGCCTCGGGTGAGATTTCAGATGACGAAGCTGAGAATGAGGACGAAAGGGAAGAATAAGACTTCTCCCAGAACCCGACGACAACTCAGCCAGAGACAGATGTCTCAATCCCTGCTTTGTTCGACTTGTGTCGCAGAGCGGTGGACACGCTACGGATCAGCTGGCCAGAACCCCCACCTCACCAACAGGTAATGAGGTTGGCGGATAATTATTTCTTAGCAAAACAGCAGTCGGCCAAGAGGCATAGGATGCCGATTTTTCCGGATTTCCTGACGGAGCTCACTCGCACCTGGGCTGAACCCAGGGCTCCCATGCTTCTACCGCTCTCCCAGTTTCTCAACGTCGTCAGCATGGAGGCAGCAAGAATCTCCAATGTCCCGCAGGTGGAGGACATGCTGGCGGCTCACTTGGCCCCTAGGACGTTGGGCGCAAAGCCGACTCTGCCCAGCAAGGCCTGCCACGCCTCGGCCTCCCAGCTCAAAAAGTGTTACCGAGCTCAGGGCCTCGCGGTCCGCGCCATGAATGCCTCGGCCATGATGCAAGCCTACTTGGCGGAGAAGCTATAGGAGCTCCAGGAAATTACAAACAAACAGGTTGTGGCAGAGATCCTGGAGGAAGCTCGCAAGGCGACCGACTTAGTCCTACGGATGATGGGGACCGCGGCCATCGCTTAGGGGAGATACATGGCTGAAATGGTCATCGTCCAACGCCACCTGTGGCTGACTTTGACGGACCTGCCAGAGGACCAGCGGTTCCCGTTCCTCCACCACCCGATCGAGCCGACGGGACTCTTCGGAGGGGCTCTGGAGCGTATCCAGAGCAGGCTGGAGCACAGACGAAAACAGGCCGAAGCCTTGCGCGAGGGGATACCGAGAAACGCTTTCGCATCCCCCAGAGACACCAGTGGGAGCAGGGTCGTGCAGCCTCGACACCGCTCAGCCACACGTCGTCCCCCACAAAATAGACCAGCTTACGACGGGGAGCATGGGCAGAGACCCGCAGCAGGACCATCTCAGGTTGGCCAGTCCTGGACCAGGAACAGGTTTGTTCCTCGCCAAGCGGTTCTACCGAGAACTTCCTCGACGAACCGGGACAGAAGGCAGAAGTTGGCCTGACGAAGAATGACCACTTCACAGTTTTACAGGTTTGTCCGCCCATGTGGTACAGGAACCCAGACTTTTAAGCCCAGACATTATGTATAAAAAGCAACAAAAAGCTGGTGACATTCGTGTGTACACAAAACAAACTGTTTCTGTTATGTGTGTAAAAAATACGCTTTGTTCTTTAAAACACAAAAATAAAGTACCAAAAGCACAAACTACCTTGGTTCTTGACTCAAAAATAAAAACACATCACCATTTTTATGAAAACAGTCAAAATGAAGGGAGAGGGCAATCACCCCTCCTCTCCTCGTGAGACACAAGGTGTC
Organism: Garcialebias charrua; assembly: GCA_038048925.1. NCBI lineage: Eukaryota > Metazoa > Chordata > Actinopteri > Cyprinodontiformes > Rivulidae > Garcialebias > Garcialebias charrua. The sequence continues at coordinate 34,762 of JBBPBX010002745.1, read as the reverse complement.
AGGTCAGACAATGAGCCTCAGCGGGGCGTCTGGAGTCTGTCTGGAGCAGGCAGACTTCACGGCGACCGCTGGTGGACAGGTCAGCTCGTCCGGGGCCAAGCGGGGGCAACTGCTCCCCCTCCCGCACCCACAACACACAGACAACCCAGAATACACATGTCCCACAGGCTCAGTGTGCACGCGCAGGCCTGGGGGGCGTGTCATCCAAACACGTGGGTCATGTCAACAGTTTGTCAAGGCCTCCAGCTGTAGTTCCACAAGAGGTCACCCCCGTTCATGGGGGTACTGTTGTCAACCATAAACCCAGACCGTGCTCACGTCTTAAGAGATGAGATATCAACAATGCTGCAGAAAGGAGTGATAAATATTGTTCCAACACATAATATACACACGGGTCACTACAGCAAGTATTTCCTCGTTCCCAAACGAGACCAGAGCTTGAGACCTATTCTGGATCTCAGAGCACTGAACAGAAGAATAAAAACTTACAATTTCAAAATGTTCATGCTGAGACAGGTGATCCAGTCTGTGAGACCAGGAGATTACACCTGCACAGTGGATTTGAAAGATGCATTTTTCCACGTGAGCATTTGGAAGAGATACAGAAAATATCTCCGCTTTGCATTCAAAGGAAAAGCTTACAAATTTCTGGCTCTCCCTTTCGGATTAAAAACTGCACCACGCACATTTACAAAATGTCTGGACGCAGCCTTAACCCCACTAAGGGGTCAAGGGGTCAGAATTATGAATTATCTGGACGATCTGTTGATCCTCGCCGAAGACTGAGCACAAGCACAACTACATTCACAGATGGTGATGGCTCACATGGAGGCTCTGGGCTTTGTCATAAATCTGCAGAACAGCAATCTGACTCATCACAGATTACCGTATTTCTGGATGTACAGGTCAACACCATTCGGTACAGAGCACGGCTTTCAGAGGAACGGATCTCATCCATCCGCCTCTGCCTGGCACGCTTTCAGTTGGGCCAGAGAGTGTCTCTCAAACTGTGCCAGCATCTCCTGGGCCTTCTGGCAGGAGCCATTCCTTGCATGCCTCAGGCCTTATTAAAAATGCGCGCTCTACAGATATGGCTAAACAAACAAATACATCCTGCCTCCCTCAGACGGGCAGGGAAGATACTGATCAGCCCAGAGTGCTTGACAGCCCTGGAACCCTGGAGGGATCCTTCAGTGTTCACAACAGGCATCCCGCTGGGACAAGTACTGTCTCATGTGGTGATTAGGGATACACCGATCCACATTTCTTACTTCCGATTCGATACCGATACTTGAATCTGGGTATCGACCGATATCGATACTTCCCCGATCCGATACCGTTCAGCTATATGAGGCTGTAATAATGAATTTTTTTGAACTACAACTACTGTCTTAAGTGTGGGGCGGCCGTGGCACAGTGGTAATGGCAGTCGACCCCCGATCGGAAGGTTGGAGGTTCGAATCCCGCATCCGCCCACCATGTGTCGTTGTGTCCCTGGGCAAGACACTTAACCCCAAATTGCTCCCGGTAGGTCTGGATGGCGCCTTGCAAGGCAGGCTACCACTACCGGTGTATGAATGTCTGAATGAATGGGTGGATGGTTGGTATTGTAAAGCGCTTTGGGGCTCCTCACAGGGGGCTGGAAAGCGCTATATAAATAAGCTCCATTTACCATTTACCATTTAACATTGTGTGAGTTAAACCATATGAAGACACTCTGGGCCTCACAACAGGAAACACCTAAACTTTAACATCACACAAGAGGCTGGTCTATATCACAGACGTCCTTCTCACTCATGGTGCAGTTGGGAAACTAAAATACTGCTAAGCATTATGGGAAAGACAAGAAAATCCACTCCCGTAGCGGTTAAGGGGAGTGGACTGTGTTGTATTTCCCATAATGCTTAGCGTGCATTATGTGCATGGTGAAGCTGGAAAACTAAAAAAAAAACGCTAAGCATTATGGGAAAGACAACAAAATCCACTTCCGTAGTGGTTAAGGGGAGTGGACTGTGTTGTCTTTCCCATAATGCTTAGCGTTTTTTAAGTTTTACAGCTGCACCATGAGTGAGAAGGACGTCTGTGATATAGACCTGTCTCTTGTGCGCTATTAAAGTTTGGGTGTGTCCTGTTGTGAGGCCCAGAGTGTCTTCATTGGGTTTAACTCACACAATATTAAGACGGTAGTCACAGAATATGGTGGAACACATGTGCTCTTTGAAGCCGGATCGGAAATATCGGCAGGTTGGATTGGAAAATCTGATACTTAAATTATGCTGGTATCGGATACCTATACCGATACCGGATCAGATCGGTCCCATCCCTAGTGGTGATCACCACAGACGTTTCAAAGAGAGGTTGGGGAGCATTTTGCAGAAACCAGAACGCCTAAGGGCTCTAGAAACAGCAGGAGGCAAGGCTCCACATCAACTTCCTGGAACTGAAAGCTGTTTTTCTGTCCATGAAGGACTTTTACAAGATAGGGCTGATTACAAAATAACACATGTTGATAAAATCAGACAACTGGACGACGGTGTCTTTTATCAACAGAGAAGGGGGGACAAGGTCCCGACCCCTCCTCAGTCTGACACACAAGCTGCTCACAAGGTGTAGCTCCCAAATATTGTCACTGAGAGCGACACACATGCCGGGCGAGCTAAACCATGGGGAAGATGCCCTCTCAGAGGGCCACTGATAGCCTTAGAGTGGAGGCTGAACCCACGTATCGTGGACCAGATCTGGGCACGTTACGGGCGGGAATCGGTCGATCTGTTTGCCTACAAAATCAGCACGCACTGCATCCTGTACTTCTGACTAAAGGAAACAGATGTACTGCTGGGAACAGACGCTCTGGCCCACAACTGGCCAGCAAGGGTGCTATATTACACATTCCCCCCATCCCTCTGATTCAGGCGACGCTGGAACGTGTACGCAGGGGAGCTCTTTCCCTGATACTCATAGCTCCCAGATGGCCACAGAAACCGTGGTTCCCAGAAATGATCTCACTGTTGTCAGGGACACCATGGCAGCTGCCCCCCCACAGGGACCTGCTGACTCAGGCCCACGGGCAGCTCCTTCACCCACGTCCAGAACTGTGGCAACTCTCAGCCTGGCCGCTGAGAGGAACCGGCTGATGGCCTCCGGCCTCCCCGGTAACGTCATAAATACAATACAGGGAGCGAGAGCCCAGTCAACCCAGACTCTCTATGCTCGCAAATGGCATGTTTTTGAGGCCTGGTGTCTAGAGAGGAATATTATCTCATATTCCTGTGACCTGGTCCAGCTCCTCACTTTTCTACAAGACCTGCTGGAGAAAGGCCACTCCTTTTCCACTATTAAAGTCTTTTTGTCAGCCATCTCAGCGTGCTACGAAGGCTAGGGAGGTAAAACTCCCGGCGTACACCCTCTCATGATATGTTTCATGAAGGGCGTACTTAGAAAAAGGCTTCACAGCAAGACTCTGGCCCCAGACTAGGACCTACAGTTGATCCTGGATGCTTTGTGTGAGCCTCTGTTTGAGCCACTCAGCAGCATTAAGATATATTTGTTATCTTACAAGACTGCTTTGCTCTTAGCTCTTTGCTCAGTTAAACGTGTGGGTGACCTCTACGCTTTATCTGTGCACCCAATGTGTACTAGGTTTGCCCCAGACGGGTCAAAGGTCATCCTGCGTCCTAACCCCGCTTACGTGCCGAAGGTTCCAACTCTAAATCCCAGAAGTCTGGACTTTGAGCTCTCAGCTTTTCCTCCCCATCTGGTCCTCACTGAGGAACAGAGGAGGTTGAATGCACTCTGCCCTAATAGGGCCCTGAGTGTTTACATTAACAGAACTGTCAGTTGGAGGAAAACAAACCAACTGTTTTGTATGTTTTGCCAATCCTGCTGCCGGCAGATCCCTTTGGAAGCAGCGTCTCTCGCACTGGGTGACTAAGGCCATAAAAAGGGCGTACAGCAGCAAAGGTCAACAGGTGCAATCTGGGGTACACGTCCATTCCACTAGAGGCCTGGCTGCCTCATGGGCTCTGTTTAAGGGTGTTCCAGTGGCAGACATCTGTGCTGCTGCCAACTGGAGTTCCACAAACACGTTTGCAAAACACTACAGTTTGGACGTCACTGCATGTGATGCCACTCAAGCTGTCCTCTCTAACACACAGTAGAGAACAGCCAAAACACCTAAAGTATAAAGGCAGAAGTTCTCACAAGCATGCATTTTCCAGAGCATTTCAAGGGCGTGAATGAATTACATTCCCATAGCTAATGTGTTGCACCGAGTGCACTGACTGATAAGGGAACTGAAAGTTATGCACCATAACTCATGTTCCCTGAAGGAAGGGAACGAGGTGCAACACATTTGCCCTTTTCAATGCCCAAGCTCGGTGAAGTACACTTGGAGAAAGTAAGATGGGCGCACGCGTCTTTATACCAAGAGGGCGGGGCCTCTGTGGTGACGCTGATGTCCACCTGCCGTAAAGGCGTGATTGTATTACTTCAGGTGAACCGCGCGGCGGAACAATTCCCATAGCTAATGTGTTGCACCTCGTTCCCTTCCTTCAGGGAACATGAGTTATGGTGCATAACTTTCAGTTTTTCTTAGTTTTCTGTAAGTGAAC